>CAPT01000014.1:0-95057 GCA_001039675.1 Nakaseomyces delphensis CBS 2170
TATAGTAATTAAATTTAATTAAGTTAGTAATTTAGTAAGTAAAATAGGAACGTAATATATATATATATATATATATATATATGTATTTTGATCGTATACTAATCTAAATAGCCTTGCTGTAGACGACAACCACCATCGACCGAACTTGGTTTTATTCCCTATCGCGTTTTTGTTTATCTATGTTTCTCCTTTCCATATTTTTTTTTCATCACTAGTTTCTATCAGGGACGTTCTTTACCTTCTCAAGAACATATACCAGATTAGGAACACGAAAAAGAATGCCAGCATTGCAATGGGTGCGTACTGCGAGATCAAGAGGTCGAAGTTGATTTTTTGTGCTGATTTTCTATATTTTTTGCTGGACACCTTCAAAGAGTTACTCATATCATCCATCTTTTCCAGGGAATCGCCTCTATACAGCAGGTCCTCAATGTTCTTGGACATGATCTGTTTCACTCCGACAAGCTCCTGGTTCAGTTGGTCCAGGTTATCCTGCACCTTCTTGTCACTATATGCCTTCTTGGTTTTTTGCAGAAAAGTATCGAAGCTAGCAAATGCATACGGTCTAACGGTAGGCCGTCCCAATTCGTGCGAGTACGAGTGCTGGAACTCCACCGCAACATCACTCAGGTACGAGAACGCCAAGTTCCTCGGGTACCCCGCTTCGCACACAACGAAATAAATCACCTGGTTCTGTCTGATATAATGCACCTCGCAATCCGACGACTCCAAGGTCGCCTCGTTAGCAGATTGAGGAGTCATCCTCGAAACGATCATCTTAATCCTCTTCTTTTGCTCGTTCAACGATATATCGTTGATATCATCGTCAACAGAACTACACAGCGGTAGCCCATCGTCCCTATATATCACCGTAGACTTGATCATTCAAAACGCCTCCGCAAAATTTAAACAAACAAAGTAATCTCCAACCCAATGTGATAATACCTTCCGACTCAAAATCGATAAAGCTTTTATAGATAAATAGTTAAAAAAAGGGCAAATTTGGGCTTATTCTACATGCTAAACAAAACATTATACGTATAGCCAAGAAAGAAAAACGAACGAAAAAAAAATCCAACAGAATATTACATTTACCCGGAAGTAGAAGAACCTGGGTAACAACAAAGGATTACCCGGATATACTCAATTTACCCGGCTTTATATTTACCCGGTTTAATATAATTTACCCGGTTTGTAACTGTTTACCCGGTCATATGTAAATTACCCGGACTTAAATAAGTTACCCGGCTAAGAGCAATATCACCCGGGTAACGATTTCAGATCTCGTGTGCTTTAATCTTTTTTCTTCTTTTCTTTTTTTTTTTGGGGAGGGGGGCGGAGAGACTATAAATATAGGCGCCGTTTCAAATTTTCTCAATCTTCGATCCTTTTCCCGTTAGGGGGCTCGGCGGCTATTTCTCAACATATAAAATATTTATATATATATAGAGATAAAAGGCAATTGTTAACTCACTTAAGAATAATATAACAACCGATATTGTATTTTAGAAGGGTTAGGGAAAAATATAGGAGTGCAGTCTTAATATGTTGGAATCATTGGCTGCTTCGGTTCTCAATAGGGTGCTGGGGTCGTATGTGGAGAACTTCGATCCAGCTCAGTTGAATGTGGGGATATGGAGCGGAGATGTCAAATTGAGGAACTTGAAGTTGAGACAGGATTGTCTAGACAGTCTCAACCTGCCGCTGGACGTGAAATTCGGTGTGCTAAACGATCTGGTGCTGGTGGTCCCGTGGTCGTCTCTTAAAAACAACCCCGTGAAGATCATCATCGAGGACTGCTTCTTGCTGTGCGCACCCAGAGATATCTTTAACGTGTCGGCACAAGAAACACTCGAGAGAGAGCTGCGGTACAAGTTGCACCAGCTGACCGAGTGGGAACTGGCCAACCAGGCTCGTATCTCCTTGAATAAGAATGGCGGCACCGGGGATGATACCAAAAGCGCATCATTCATGCAGTCCCTGATGACGAAAGTTATAGACAATCTACAGATCACGATCAAGAATATCCATATTAGGTACGAGGATAAAGAGTGCATGTTTTCCAAATACCCTTGCTCCCTGGGTGTTACCTTGAGAGAGTTGTCAGGTGTCTCAACCGATGAAGACTGGACCCCCAAATTTATAGAGATCGCACAGCCCATTACACACAAACTGTTTAAACTAGACAGTCTGTGCTGTTATTGGAACACTAACTCTGTTTTCTTACAGGATTATCTTGATGAAACCAAGGAAGGGTTTGATCCGCAATTTACCGAGCTACTCTCAGAGTTGAAGAGAAACATCGCAGGATTTCAAGACGAGGATATTCCAAATCATCAGTACATCTTGGAGCCGATCACCGGTGAAGGACATCTGAGCCTGAATAAGAAGGGGTCTACCGATGACCAACCCCACGCGGACCTTGAAGTTATGTTCGATGAATTTACCATAGGCGTAGACGATTCGGAATATAGCGATTTCCTGTATACAGTATCCAATATCACATCTAAATCCAGAAAAAAGGCTGCATTAGTGGATAGACCATCAATGAGTGTGGACCAGAACCCAAAGCTTTGGTTCAAATACGTTGCTGAATCAGTTATAGAACAACTGAAAAAGAAGAATGAAATGTGGACTTGGGGCCACATCAAAAAGATATGCGCCCAAAGAAAGGAATATATTGATCTATGGATAGAGAAGCTTAAATTGCCAAACTTGGAGACCGCTCTTCCAAACCCAGAGGATGAAACAAGACTTGATACATTGACTAGAGAGTTAACCTACGAACAGATTATTTTATTTCGAACGATAGCAAAACGTCAACATCTGGAAGATAGTAAAAACAACTCTAGAGCTTCTACCAGAGGAAATGCTGGTGATGATAAAAAAGGAGGTAACTGGATAACCTCATGGTGGAGTGGTAAAGGTGAAGCTTCTAATGAATTAACTATGACCGACGAACAAAGAAAGGAATTATACGATGCAATTGAGTTTGATGAAGAAAAAGATGACGAATTTGAAAATGTAATTATTCCGCGTGAGAGAGTCACTTTGAAATTCAAAAGTATTCTAAATCGTGGTTCATTTGTAATGAGAAGAAGTAAAGAGGATAATATTCTTGGCGAGATTATTTTTGAAGGTTGTGAGCTGCAATTTTTGCAAAGAAGTGACTCCTATGTAGGTCAGTTCTCTTTATCCGAATTCAAGATCGAAGACGGTTCACCGAACAGCATGTACAAACACATCGTAAGCGGCCGAGATTTACACAAGACATCCATTGAAGATGCAGTAGAGAATAAAGACTCTTTACTGAGTTTAACTTATGAAGGGAATCCACTTGATGGTATCTCTGATTCCAAGCTAGATATAAAATTAAATGGTATGACTATTTTTTACCATGTACATTTCGTGTCAGAAGTTATCAAGTTCTTTAGTATGCCAGCGGAACATAGGGAAACTCTAGATGCAATTATCTCAGCTGCAGAGGCTACAGTGGAGGGATGGACCACTTACTCTAGGATGGGTATCGAATCTATTTTAGAGGATCATAAGACAATCAACCTAACCTTAGATTTACAAGCACCATTAATTATCCTACCACTATTCACACATGCCTGGGATACGCCATGCGCTGTTATTGATGCAGGTCACATATCTATTACTAGTGACGTGATCCCTAAGGACAAGATTAAAGAAATTATAGAGATGAGTCCTGAGGATTATGAAAGTATTAATCCAAATGAGAAAAATAGACTAATGTTTGACAGATATCAGTTAGATCTTGAAGATACCCAAATGTTAGTAGGACCTAATATCCAAGACACATTAGGAAGTTTGAGGAATAAATCAAGCCAGGAAAACTTAAGCGTCTTAGAAAGAATGAAATTGACAATAACCTTGGATATGTTGATTGTGCCTAAGGCTTATAGACTGCCAAGGTTTAAGTTCTACGGTCATCTCCCAGCTATCAATTTTGCTTTCAATGATTTCCAATATAAGACTGTAATTGAGATTTTACAAAAATGTATTCCCTCAGCTCTAGACGTAATAGAGAATAATGAATCTGCAAACGATCAACTAATGGACAATAAAGAGTTCCTCAAGCAACAACAAAAACAATTACAGGATAACTTACAAATGCTATCCAAGCTTTCGGAGGCTGAGCTTGCACAAAATTTTCTGGATGTTCGTTTTGATATCGACTTGGCTAATATATCGTTATCGAAATGTGATAATGTTGAAGAAATGAATTGTAGTAAACTAGTAGATATCAGAGGTGAAAGATTTCAATTCGAATTTCTGAAGAAAGCTAAGGATATGGACGTTAATCTTCAAATACACTCTTTAATGATGGAGGATTTTATTTCCAATCCGAACGAAGAATTCAAGTATTTGATATCATCTGAATTTTCTGGTTCTTCTAAAAATACTGACTTGTTCTCTTTGAAATATAATAGAAAGCAAAGAATTGTGAACCATAATAGTTGTTTAATTGAACTTTACGACCAAAAAGTGACCATGGATATGAAAAGATTACAATTGGTTTTAACACCTAGATCATTACTGACATTAATGAATTTTATGATGATGACATTTACTGACCCAGATGCGCCAGCTGCACCAGCCGATGCTTTGAGACATAATAACGAAGAAAATGAAGACGCACCTCAAGTCATAGATATGAATATTAATATGGATGGTATGAATATTATTTTGAATGACGAGTCTTATAAAATAGCAACTTTAGTGTTGAACGCTGCAGATTTTAAATTTATAATGCTTCCAGAAAAACTTAAGTTTGATATGAAAATGGGTGGTTTAGAATTAACTGATGAGATATCAGAGTTACTAGACAGAGACTCTCCACTTAGAAAAATCATCACAATGGATGATAATGAATTGGTCGAGTTGTCATATGAAACTTTTGATGGTGCCACAAACACCAACAACTTTGATTCCATTCTAAAATACACCACCGGTTCTATGACTGTTAATTTTGTGGAATCCCCGATCAATAGGATCATTAATTATCTTTGGAAATTCCAGAAATTAAAGGCATTATTCGATTCTGCTAGACAAGCTGCATATAATCAGGCACCATCAATTGATACTGTGAACAATATGAAACTTGATATCCTTATTAAATCTCCAATCTTGAACTTTCCGAGGCTGACTGCTGATTTTACTTGTTCTGATCAGATTCAGATTTTTCTTGGTGAATTCTTTGCACAAAATTCATTTTCAGGAGAGGACAAAGGGAATAGGGTCAATCACATAAAATTAGGACTAAGAGACACTAAAATTAGGTCAAATCTCAATAATTCGTCATGCGATATCGTAAACGGCATGTCACTTTTGTTCAATATTATCAATACACCAGCTTCCTTTAAAGACAGTCCTACTTTCCAGATTATTAGCGATTTCAACCCAACAACTGTAATGGTATCCGACAATCAGCTACGGTGCCTATTGGATTCCTGGAAAATGATCACTAATTCCCTCACAATTGATATACCGAATGAAGATGAGCTATATTATATTGCATTCTCGTCTACATCATCTAGTTCTCTTGAAAGCTCAGAATTGAAGGAAAGTACACCATCATCTAACAATTCTACACCGTCTTTGGAAGGTATTAAAATCGACTTTGTGTTTAACAGCCCTTCTATAATCTTAGGCTTATTTGGTGATACCATTGATCAAGAGTTTTCAACAAGCTACCAAATAGCAGAATTTGGTTTACAAGATATGGGTTGCTCTTTCAAATTTCGTTATGATGGATCTGTTGATGGTGAAGCGCATATTTCGGCATTCACTGTGACTGATAAAAGATCAAACTCTGATAACAAATATGCCGAGCTAATCCCGAAAACTGATGACTCGGATTATCAATTCGTTGCTAAATTTACAAAAAAAGTACATGAAAAGTTTAGTGTTACAAATGTATCCACAAATATCAATAGTCCCCACGTTATTATAGCAATGGATTTTCTGTTCGCACTAAAAGACTTCTTGCAAGGAATAAATGCTAATGATACGGAAGTTATAACAGAACTAGACTCTACAATTATAGAATCTGATACAGGTGAAGATGTTAAACATGATAAATTTGCACTTGTGGAAAAATTTGAGTATTCGGTAAATATTATCGATACTGCCTTCATCTTATTAGCTGATCCCTCTGATTCCAATTCTGAAGCTGTTGTTTTTAATATTGGGCAAATTTTATTGACCGATCAAAATATTACTACATTGGCCACTAACAATGTTAACGTATTCTTAACACAAATGAATGCTAATGACAGCGAAAAGGTCAGAATTCTAGATGATTTCTCTACTACTCTGACTATCGACAAGCGGGAATCAACTGTTGAAAAATTGATCACGAATGTTCAATTATCTGTTCAACCATTATTAATGCGGATTTCGCTAAGAGACATTAGGCTTGCAATGTTAATTTTCAAACGAGCCACTTCATTTCTTCAAGGTGATTCTAATGATGACATTACCTCCGTCAACGGAGACGCTAAAGAAAGAACAGGTGCCTTCTCAAAGGAGTTTGAGAAAAAACTATCAAAGTATGTTCCAAGCTTACTAAGTAACGTAACTGATAAAGAGTCACAAAGTGACCATGAAAACATTGAAGTTGATGATGATTTCAATATGAAATTGAACAAGCAAAGCAATACAACAGAAAATCTTACAGCTGATTTTGGGGGATTGAGGTTAATACTGATAGGTGATGTCCACGAAATGCCTGTTTTAGATATGAATGCCTCATCACTATTGATAACAGCTAAAGATTGGTCAAGTGATTTTACTGCAAATCTCAATACCGAAACATTTGTAAACATTTTCAATTACTCAAGATCGTGCTGGGAGCCGTTTATTGAAAATACGGCTATGGGTGCTACTTTCTCTAAAAAGCAGGGGAAACAGATCACTTATCAATTGCTAGTTGAAAGCAAAAATTTGTCCGAGATTACGCTATCCACGAGATCCTTAGCAATGTTAGCTAATATTCCAAAGTCGTTGAGTGGTGATATGACTTTAAAACCAAGAGGTTATCAAAAACCTTATAAGATTATAAATGAAACGGGGTTGGACCTGGATATCTGGATAGCTACTGATAATCTTGATGAAAAGAAGTCATTAACTAAGCTGAAGTCCTACGATTCTTTACCATGGGAATTTGAAGAGTGGCAAGCAGTTAGAGAAAATTTAAGCACAGATCAGACCAATTCCATTTTATGCGCTTCTATTAATGATAAATCATACACATCAATTATAAAGGTAAATGCTACTGATGAGGGAGAAAATACCCATATATTGAAACCTGCGATTGATGGCGTTCATAGCAGAATTATCACAGAATGCGTTTGTGGAGAAGATAATGTTAAAACTGTAACTTTCAGATCAGCTTTAGTTGTTGAAAACATAACTAGGACGCCAATGATTATGCAAGTTATCCCAGTTACATCTACTAGTAAAAAAATTATTGAATTTAAAGTTGGTCCAAGCCAGAAAAAATCTGTGCCAGTGGATTACTGTTATGATTCGAAGCTCAGATTTAAACCGGATTCTGAAGAAGGATACGATTGGCCAATCCAGGATGTATTTTGGAAATACCTCCTTGACGGGCCTGATTCCATAGTATGTTTGGCACCCGATAGAGATATTCCGGAATTCAATTTTGAAGTTACCGCTTTGTATAATGATAATGAACCTTTGTCGAAAATATATCCAAAAATGACTATTGCTATTTCTCCATCATTGATCCTTGAAAACTGTCTGCCGTATGATCTTAACTTCCTTCTCTATGAAAAGAAAAATATTAGGGGTGGACATCGATACCTGAAAAGGGAAGAGAGCGTAGCAATTCACGATATTTCACTGAAGAATTTTATACTTTTAAGACTAGTTCCATTGATTGATAATGAGGGTGTATCTAAGCCAGCGATCATAAATACCCCATCAAATAGTTCATTGAGGCCAGAGAAAACTGTACAGGTTACTCTAGATGGTGGAAGAAAGATACGACTAAGCTTATATTATCAAAATTTAGAAAAAACTAGATCTCAAGTGATTAAAATATATTCCCCGTATATCTTAATGAACAAAACGGACCGCGATTTGTTTGTTAAGTGCGATATGATGAATATTGCCAAATCCAAAATCATTGATGATGATATTGGAAGATATAGCAGACCAATCCTGTTTTCATTTGATAATCCTGTTGAAAAGAATAATAAAGCCCAGATAAAGTTTAGAGAGAGTGACTGGTGCAAACCAATTTCTTTTGATGCACTTGGCCAATCATTTGATGCCACAGCTCCTATTCAAAACAAAGAACAGGAATTTGATATGGGTATCCATATCACTGAGGGTACGGGGCCATATATGATGTCAAAAATAGTTGAGGTTTCTCCAAGATACATTATCAGAAATGAGCTTGCACAAGACATTGAAATATGTGAAACGGGATCTGTAGATTCTATTCAGATTACCTCCGGCGAATGCAAACCACTATACAAACTGAGCAACATAATAAATAAGCAATTGATTATTAAGTTTCTCGGTATTGACTCTGAATGGTCTGCACCCTTCTATATGAATGAGGTTGGTTCCACTTATTTGAAGGTTCTCCAAAAGGGGACTGGCCATATATTATTAAAGGTTGACATTCTAGTGGAAAAGGCTACTATTTTCATTGTTGTCAAAAATGGTGGGAATCATTGGCCATATTCTATTCGCAATTTTAGTGATTATGAATTTGTATTTTATCAAAGGGATCCGAGAATAATTGACGACGAGTATGATGAGTATGATGAAAATTATGATGCGTTCGAGTATAAACCATTATATTATCGTATCCCGCCTATGAGCGTCATGCCATATTCGTGGGATTACCCCTCAGCTAAACAAAAGAAATTAATTATCACTTCTAGGAACAGAAAAAGGGAATTAGATTTAGGAGGTATCGGTAACTTGAAACCAATGAGATTACCTGGTAGAGATGCAAATGAAAAGGCCGGATTGGTAGATTTGAATGTTGTAGCTGATGGTCCAACACAAGCGCTTCTCATTACAAATTATAACGCAGAAGTTAGCTTATACAAGATACGAAGTAAGAAAAATCTATCCTCCACCTCTTTGAATGCGTCTGGTGATGCATTTGTTCCAGAAGCGGACGAAGAAAATCTACAAACTAGGATAGTATTATCATTTGCCGGTATTGGTATTTCATTAATTAATGCAAAGCTAAAAGAGATCATGTATTTTAACCTCCAGGGCATTGAACTAAGATATAATGAATCTGATCTGTACAAAACCTTTAGTTGGAAAATCAGATGGCTACAGGTCGACAATCAATTATTCACCTCCTCATCACAAAACATTATATATCCAACTACTGTTGTTAAAGCTGAAGAGGAATTGGATAATCATCCTATTCTATCTGGTTCTGTATCAAAGGTAAAGGATGATACCCATGGCATTCCATATTACAAGCACGTCACGATATTAATGCAAGAACTTTCCATACAATTGGATGAAGATTTTATGTACACATTTTTTGAATTCTTAAAGTTTCCAGGTGCTCCCTGGGATATAGCTGTTCAAGTTCCAGATATGGACCATATTAAACTCCCTGAATTCGAAGATTTGTTGACTGAAGATGACATCTTCTTCGAGGTTTTACATGTTCAGCCTACGATGTTACATTTCTCATTTAACAGGTCTGATAAGATCGAGGACAATAAAAACGATGTTTCGATGGAAGAAAACAATGGCGCCATGTATTATGTTCACATGCTATCAATGACACTTGGGAATATTAATGATGCTCCAATAAAACTGAATTCGTTATTAATGGATAACGTTCGGGTTCCACTACCTATGTTATTAAATTCTATGAAAATGCATTATGGGCAACAATTATTTTACCAGGTACACAAGATTCTAGGATCCGCTGATTGTTTCGGTAACCCTGTCGGTCTCTTTAATACTATTAGCTCAGGAGTAGTAGACCTATTTTATGAACCATATTTGGGTTATATGATGAATGATAGCCCAAAGGAGATTGGTGCCCAGATTGCCCGAGGCGGTGTTAGCTTTGCAAAGAAAACTGTTTATGGTATTTCGGATAGTATGGCCCGTTTTACAGGTTCCTTAGCAAAGGGCTTGGCCATTACGCAAGATAGTGAATTCCAAGTGAATCGTCGCATGCAACAACGATTGAACAAGAATAGTCGTAACGTATTTGCGAACTCTGCACAATCATTTGCAGCTGCAATTGGAAGTGGTTTTACAGGAATTGCACTTGATCCATATAAGGGTGCTCAAAAAGAGGGTGCAGCGGGTCTAGTTAAAGGTATTGGTCGTGGATTAATCGGTCTACCTGCCAAGACTGTCATTGGATTTTTAGATCTAACAAGTAACCTAAGTCAAGGTGTGAGCTCTTCAACAAACGAAATGTTGGCTTATCAAATGGCCACAAGGGTGAGATTGCCGCGATTTATTGGTAACGACCAGATAATTAAACGTTACGATGAATCAAGCTCGTTAGGTCAATATTGGCTGAAGACCGTCAATGGTGGTGAGTTCGTGGATGACGAGTACCTAACACATGTTCTACTAGCGGGCAATGAATTGGTTGTTATTGTGTCAATGGAGCGTATTTGTGAAATTAACGTTCAGGAACTTTCGATTATGTGGACAACTGGGTACCCTCAAATACAAGGTATTGTACTGGAACGAGGTGGCATTCATGTCAAATTGAAGAGCCAGTCTGAGTATTTTATTCCTATCGCTGACCCTGCGCAGAGAAGACAAGTTTATAAGAACATCGCCATTGCAGTTAAAAACTACAACCAGCATTGCGAGGCCGTACTGTAAGATGTACGTAGGGTAACAAGAAATGGTAACCAAAAAAATATAACGCAAACGCTTTTAGAAGCAGGGTCCCCCACAACATCACCGATTTAACGCAATTAGTATTACCCGAAACATTTCTTCTGTGATTTCTCTTTCTTCATCTTCCAAGATTTCCCCACCTACACCCACTACGCTCATTGCCCTTTCTCCCCCACTTCGGATCACCGGAATTTTTTGATATATTTTTTTCAGGAAACTTTTTTCCGTAACCAAAAACATAAAAAAAGAAAGAAATATGCACACTGCGGACGCTGATTGGACGATTCGCGATGAGGAATAGGAGTTCTCCTAGGTTTACTGTCTTGTCTTACCACAGTACATATGGTTAGATTTCCTTACGAGAGATTTCGATATGGAAGGGAAAAGAGTTGGCTAGGGGAAGTGGAAAAGTATTCAGTCGGGCTTGGAGACTTGTAATAACTTTAGTTCTGATTGGTCGACATTTTGTGCAACTGAGACTTCCAAGCTTTATTTTCTGTTTTCCGCTAATGTTTTGTTGATTGCCAGTGTTTTTTGCCTCCAGTTATTATATCCAATGAGTACAGATGATGTTTGTCTTCCTTCGTGATATTTTGTACCGGCCGTGGTAAGTTTTGAAGAAAGTTCGGGCTGAAGTCCTATTGATTTTGAGTAAATTCCGGAAGTGGCTCTTGCATGTTAGGACAGTTTTTGTTATTTTTTTCCCAGAGTTTTCTCTAATTTTTTTTTATAAAAAGGATCAGGTTTGTTTAACTCTCTAATTTTTCCTTTTGAACTTCAGTGTTGACAGTACCTTGTGAAAAGTTAGAGATAGAAAGTCAGGAGTTATTTTCATTTTTTATTTGTTCTTGACCAAACAAAAAGCATTTTATATTTGTACAAACGGTGAAGCCTGATACAGTGACTTCCGTTTTAATTTAAAAGAATAGAAAATCTATTATTATTATTTTTTTGTTTTAAAAAAAAAGAACAAAAGTATATACTATAGGAAAAGATGATGAGTTCATTGTTGATGAAAAGAGGTCTTCTTGGCTGGACGACAAAGAGAGGCTTGGCCACTGCCGGTACTCAAGCACCACGTTTGAAAACTTTCAAAATATACAGATGGAACCCAGACCAACCTACTGAGAAACCACATCTACAGGAATATAAAGTTGATTTGAATGAGTGTGGTCCTATGGTTTTGGATGCCTTGAATAAGATTAAGAACGAACAAGACTCCACTTTGACTTACAGAAGATCGTGCAGAGAAGGTATTTGTGGTTCTTGTGCCATGAACATCGGCGGTGCAAACACATTAGCTTGTCTGTGTAAGATTGACCAAGATCATTCTAAGGAATTGAAAATTTACCCATTACCCCACATGTTTATAGTCAGGGACTTGGTTCCAGATTTGACCAACTTCTACCAACAGTATAAGTCCATCCAACCTTGGTTGCAAAGAACCGAATTGCCAGAAGACGGTAAGGAGGTGCTACAAAGTATTGCAGACCGTAAGAAGCTTGATGGGTTGTACGAATGTATCTTGTGTGCCTGTTGTTCCACGTCATGTCCATCATACTGGTGGAATCAAGAGGAATACCTAGGTCCAGCTGTCCTAATGCAAGCCTACAGATGGTTGATCGACTCCAGAGACCATGCAACAAAGTCAAGAAGAGAAATGCTACAGAACTCCATGTCTCTATATAGATGTCACACCATCATGAACTGTACCAGAACGTGTCCAAAGGGTTTGAACCCAGGCCAATCCATTGCCGAAATCAAGAAGCAACTAGCTTTCGATTAAAGAAGCGCGCTCTCAAGTATATAAATATTTATCTCATTTGCCCTCCCTCCCACTTTGTTATTTATAGTTAAAGATTTATCTCTTTAACTGGTACATATATATACACTTATTTATTTATTCAAATACATTAGAAATGTAAACTAATCTCCATTTTTTTCAATAATAAATCATTAGACTGGTATGTTGTTTATAAAAGTGATATCATGTCGTACGTTAGGATCGGTGGAAACTTTGTCGTGTTTGACGGAAATTGGTCCAAATCAACCGGAATTCGTCAATCTTGAAAGCAACAATAAACACGATCTGCTTATTATAATAAAACAATTTATATATATATATAAATATATTCTTTGGAAGCTTAATAGAGATGAAATACGATGTATATGTTGATCAGTTACAACAACTGCGATTACCAAATGCTATAATTGAGAAGGATATACTTTTTCTGGAATTTAGACCGGTCCGAGACCATTGGAGAGATGAGCGGCTAATTGTACTCGTCCAGGCTGTGGTTCGCTATTCTAGTATCTATAATGAGCCGGAACTGCTGGTACGCTGCTGGACATGCCGTGAAACAGATGGTGTTGAGATTACGGAACTGTTTTATCCAGCTGAGATAGGTTCTTTGCTAGGCCTACCACAAGAGTTCGTCGTAGGGTTGGATGTGAGTATCAATGAGAGTAACGGCGGGCAATACCCTTCCAGGCTTTGGGGAGCATGGTATTCTGTACATCCATGCGATACTGCAGAGATTATAGGTACAGATCGTACGTGCATGGATAGGTATCTTCAGAGATGGGCTAGTGTTTTCTTGAATTGGACTCTTGAGCTATAAAAAAAATAAATAAATGATTTAAAATGGCATTTGGACTTTTGGTTGAAAAAGCGTTTGTTTACATGAAATGTGTTATTTAGAAATTTTTGGGGAATATTAATAGATACAGATTTTTAATAGGGCAGAAAAAACACAATTCAGTGAGACATTATAAAGAACATGTGAATGGAGGAGATTAATTAAGAGCGTTAAGGAGAAAGAAAGGTTCAGAAGTGCGGTAAAAAGAGAGGAAGTGTCTTCTAACTTAACTTTCTTTGAAAAAAAGAAATGCGTAGTCCTCTTGATATTTTCAGAGTTGATTTCTTTTGGTTGAGTTTCCTATCATATATGCAATGCAAAATAGAGGAATTAAGAAAATGATAAGAAAGTAACAATAGAAACAAAAATAATAAAAAAAATAATTCATCAATATTATCGTTTAACTGTGCTTGTCACTGACCCGTTCGATATATGAATCACCTAGAGATGCAGTTTCAAGAGAAGACTCGTCACCCAAGACAGCAGGCATACCGAACGTATGAGGTTTATCTCTTTGTACAGACTTGAATTGAACCTTCTTCTCATCTGTGTTGTGGTTGGAATGAGCAGATTTAATCTTTGTAACTCTGGGGAACCTGTTTCCATCGATGTTATCAACATCTTCATCTTCAGCGTAGGATATTTCACTGAGGTCGGACATTCTTCTGGCCTTGTTCCTCTTTTGCCAGCCCGGTCTCTTGAACCACCATCTTTGGAACATTTCCTTGTATAAAGAGAAAGGCCAGTTAACTGGGGATTCATGACCTTGGTAGATTAAGACATCGTAGACTAGACCACCTGTCAAAGCGCCGATGAATGGAGCTGTGGTTGGAACCCAGAAGAAATGGTGGTGACTTGTCCATAGTAGCTTTCTGCTGAAACCAACAGAGTACAATGCCAATCTTGGACCCAAGTCTCTTGCCATGTTCATGGCGGTACCGGTCTGATAACCGAGACCGGAGTTACACATGAAAATCAGTAGGAACAACATTAGGGGAAAAACGTCACCAGATAGGGAGGTGTATGGATCTGTTAAGGCAAATGTACAGGCAACAAGCATGGCACCACATAGATATTCAGAGACAAATTGTCTAGCCGACGACAAGTATGGTTTTGGAACAACACAGAACATAGAAATGACAGCTTCGCTGTTAAAATGGTCCGGATAGTTAGCAGTAATGACCTTTTTATAGTAACCATAAGCAATTAAACCACCAACATATGCTCCCAATAATTGACCGCTGATATAGAACGGGATTTTCTTTGCAGGGAAACCTCTATAGACGAAGTTAGCTACTGTAATTATCGGATTTAAATGACCACCAGAAATTGCACTACCACCAGCGCAGAAGTAACCCATAACGACGGCAGCAGCCCAACCCAAAGCAATATCATCAAATGTACCACCGGCTGTAGAACTAACTAATTTGGTCAAATTTTCAAATGCCCTCTTTTCACCTGGACTCAAATCGGAAGATGATAAGTCATCCATGGCTGCCATAAACGCATCTTGTTGTGATTTACCACCAGCAAGGACTTGAATGACGACAGCAGAACCAAATATGATCATAACCATGGTACCCATAAATTCTGCAAGGAATTCCTTTAAAACACCACTTTTAACTAGAGACCATCTATTAATTGGGTGGTATGTAGAAGGTAACACTGTTGGTGTTTGAGGGTTTTGGTAAAGGGTCTTTGGCTTAACAATGATAGGAACAGAGGCGTTACCAGGGTTTGCGCCATCTTGGGGTAGATCCTCAACACCTGCCAAACGCGAAATGAAAGAGGTTGCTCTATCCCTTCTGCTGTGGCCATGCGTTCGAGAACTTTCGTTATCTTGGTGCATATTTTCCCTGACAGAAATGTGGTCGTTCCCATTGTCATTACCGCCTTGGTTCTTGTACAAATTTCCCAAGTTTAATACATTAGCAGACACCGTAGTGTGGTCTCTGGAACGTAGATGATCAGTGTTGGAAGTGGTGTGCATGTTCACGCTGGTACTGGCAGCGGCTGCCATATCTCCACTCAAGTTGTTGTTAGCAGGACTGCCCGATACACCTGGGCTCTGCGAGCTGTTGTTGTTGTTGTTTCCCATCAGTTGATGGATAGGGATATTAGAGTTTGGAACAACTTCTTGGATTGGGTACTGGTTTGCAGTACCGATGTACTCTGGAATGTACGAAGCCGTTGGCCTGGTGAAAGGCTGTGGCGTGTAGTCCTGCATTTCGACATCAAAATCATCCTGCATTTGATTTGATTGCTCATCTCTGTCGGTGTCATCGTTAGAGAGGTACGCGTTCACCTCGTTCATATCACGCTGTCTACCCTCTCGAGGATCTGACATGATTATTTGACTATTAAAGGTTTATTTGCAGTTACTTGTCTATTAATATTAAAAGAAATGAGATAAAACCGTTTAAATGATGAACGGGTCTGGGGGGAGGAGAAGACGGGTCGCCAGTCCTCTATTTATATTCCACTTTGAAGAATGATATTTTGATGTTGATTTGCTGTTGTTTTCCTTTCACTGAGTATAAGATCAGCCTTACATGGGTTATACATCCAGGGTCTTCTCATTGCCTTCATTATTGTCTCTGCCTTTTAGGTTGAAGCGAGATGAAAACAAAAATTCGCTCGTTTTCCACTTCCTCCGTACGGCACATTCTGAGGGAAACTCAAGTGACAAAATGTCTTGGGACAATACCATATACACAAACTACACAAACTACACATAACATTCCACTGCTTTTATTGCTACATCTACTAGTACCCTGTTATGCCACCCTTTCCCCGCTCTGTGTCCTCTCTTTCTCTGCTTGAGAAGGATCATTCCAGGGCAAAAACCATTGATGGCACTTGTATTGACGGTCTTGCGCTCGGGAGGGGAAAGAACATCGAGAAAGCATGCGGCTGTTTGTCATGGGACATTCTTGTATCTTTAAATAGGCTGTACCCGGCTCTTTTTCTACCTGCTTCTCCCGTGTGAAGCCGCACAGTGGAAAGCATAATCTTAAATGGACCCAGCCGTTCCCGTTTTATCGGATACAAGTATTTACGGCTGGGGCTGTGTTAAAGTAGCCTACAACAGCAACTCTTAGAGTTTCGGCATGTACCTGAGAGACCCCCGCATTTTTGCACAACTGCCTTTACTTAATCAAGAACCCAATTTCTTTCTTTTCTTATGAAAAGAAAAGAGATGTTTCTTCAATTTGCATAGGGGGGATAAGTTTATGATGTGGAGGTGAAATTTTAGGATATTGAGCAATAGTATAAAGCACATCTTTGCACGTACCCCGCAATTTTTTAAATTTTGGAGAATATGTGAACATATTGGAATATTGCAAGCTACATCCGATAAATGAGAGATGTTCAAGATGTTTTATGAAAAACTTGGATTTTTTCATTGGATTGATCTAAAACATTGATCTCAATTCTTATGATGTGAAAACAAGATATATAAGTTTAGAAAACTTATGTGTCATAATCTGTAAATGTGTCATCGTTGAGCTGCTCTCGTCATACACTAATTGTGTCACACCGCAACTGCAGAAAATTTTTTTTCTTCAGTATTTTTTCACTGTACGCGATGAGCTGCATTGTAATATAAAAGCATGACAAAACCTCATTGACCTTGTTCTATCTTTTAGTCCAAATACAAATATAAGAAGCCAAAAAAAAAAAAATGCTCCGGCCCATTTGGTACTTCGATGATGTCACAGAGTTTGGACGTATCGAGGTCCTGAATAACTACGTGCCGACTGCTTTAGTCGTGGCGTCGCTGATAGCTATAGGATGTAACATTGGTACACGTTACTATAAATATAGGATTAGAAAAGTAGAATACAAACCTAGTCTAAGTCAGGTGCTTAATAATGGACCTCCTTCAGACGAAGAAGCACCGTTACTCGGTGACGGTTGTGGGAGTGCTGCCCTTACTGCTTGTGATCAATCACTTTACGACAAACATTTCTCTTTCAGGAATATCGCATCAGATGACTCTAGAGCTAAATTCCTTCTGATCAGACGGGATAGCTTCGAGAAATTCAGAACCTTGGCGGAACTTTTAATCGTTTTTTTCCAGTTCCTGCTGCATTGTCACTTGCTGATAAAGGGGAAGTCATTGGACGGTGATCTTCAGAAACTCCACGTCAAACCGTTATTGCTGAATTGGACACTCCTGCTCGGTTTTGTTACTTTACGGTTCCTCAATATCAATCAGACTAACGATCTTGTCACTAAGTATGCTGGGAATATCTGGAATATCTCTTGCGCTAACTACTTTTTCATTTTTATACAAGATATACTGCCATTTAGATCCACTTTGATCGATAACGTAAATGGTGCTATGAGTATTCGGTACTATCAAGGGCAGTTCTGGATAAACCTGATACTGATGCTGCTTCTGTTTACATCACCAATTGGTAACGATCTGCCAGTGCTTTATCAGCCTGAACTTGACAGACAACCTTCGCCTGAACCGAAGTCTTCACTGCTATCATTAATTACCTATGATTGGGTTCGGGATTATATAACGCTGGCCTATAAAAACGGTGGCCTAAATCAAGAGGATATGTGGTCAAACAAATTTAATGATCAGGCTATTGTTGTGGTTAAACATTATAAAAAGTTTACCGAACGTCCAGCAATAAAAACTGCCAGGTTTGCATTCTCACTATTAACTTTTTTCTTACCCACTTTCCTACTGCAATTCTCTTTTACCATTATTTCAGGCTGTATGAAGTTTATCCCTTCTTTACTCTTAAAGAATATCCTTGACTTCATTGAGGATAGAGAAAAGGGGTCCATGAGCTTAGCTTGGTTTTATGTTATTGCAATGTTTGTTTCCAGCTCAGTTGTGGGAATCTGTGATAATATTGCTTTACTGCTGGGAAGACAAGTCTGTATGAAAATGAAATCCATCATTATTGCAGAAGTTTACAACAAGGCTCTGCGCAGAAGAATCACCAAGCAATCAACCAAAGATTTAAATGAAAATGAAAATGATTTGATCATGCATAATGAGGTATCCCCGCAGGAGGTTAATGATGTTACTCATACTGATGCTGATGAGGAAACTGATATTGGTAGTTTAGGTCAAATTATTAACCTCATGTCGGTCGATGCCCTGAAAATCTCGGACATGTGTGCATATCTACATTATTTCTTGGAGACTTTTATAATGCTTACTGCAGCCTTGATCTTGCTATACAAGGTTCTTGGTTCGTCAGCTCTGTTGGGTATCTTTTTGACCTTGGCCGTCATTCCGATGAATTTCAAACTCTATAGTTATATCGGTTCTTTTGAACGCAAAAGTTTGGACTATACCGATAAACGTATTGAAAGGTTAAATGAGTCATTTCAGGCTATCAGGATTATAAAGTATTTCTCTTGGGAAGATAAATTTAAGGATGGCATTATGAAGATTAGGAGAGTTGAACTAGACTACTTGTGGCAGAAATGCTTAGTTTGGAGTTTTGTCACCGTGTCATGGTTCTTTACTCCGACTTTAATAACTGGCTGTACGTTCGGATACATGACACTTGTTCAAAAGAAGAACCTGACTACTGCTTCCGCTTTTACAGCTCTTTCCTTGTTTACTATGTTAAGAGATCCTTTGGATATCGTTTCGGACCTGTGTAGTTATTTGATTCAAACTAAAATCTCCTTGCAAAGAGTTCAGAAGTTTTTAGATTCTGATGAGACTGAAAAGTACAGACAATTAAAAGTTGATCCCAGTGGAAATAGATTGGCATTTGAAAATGCTACAATTGCTTGGGATAATGAAGAGGACACTTTTACTTTACGCGAATTGAATATTGAATTCAAAAAAGGTATGTTGAACGTCGTTATCGGACCAACCGGTAGTGGGAAGACATCGATATTAATGGGCCTTCTAGGTGAAATGCAACTGAAATCTGGCAGCATCATTGTTCCAAGTTTGAAATCGAAATATGAAGAAATACAAGACATTAATATCATGACTAATTCTATGGCATATTGCTCCCAGGCTGCCTGGTTATTAAATGATACTGTTAGGAACAATATTCTGTTTAATAATCCGTTTGATGAAAATAGGTATAATGCAGTAATTGATGCCTGTTGCTTGCAAAAAGATTTTGAAATTTTACAAGCTGGTGATTCTACAGAAATCGGTGAAAAGGGTATTACACTTTCAGGAGGACAGAAACAAAGAGTATCTCTGGCCAGGGCATTGTACTCCAATGCTGGCTATATCTTATTAGATGATTGTCTGAGTGCTGTTGATTCTCATACAGCATCTTGGATTTATGACAAATGTATTACAGGACCACTAATGGCAAATCGAACTTGTGTATTGGTTACGCATAACATTGCATTGACAATGAAAGATGCGGATTTCGTTGTTATCATTAATGATGGCAGAGTCAAGGATCAAGGAACACCATCGGAATTACTGGCGAAGGGTCACTTAGGTGAGGACGAATCTATGAAAAGTACTATTCTTTCCAGAGATAATTCTTCAGTTTCCGTGAAAGAACTTAATAATAGAAAAGTTGAAAAACTGTCTAAATCAAATGATTTATCCTCATCACCTGTACCAAATCAGGTTCCTAGTAATTTAGGAAAGTTAATAGAAGAGGAAAAAAAGTCCCAGGGTTTTGTTTCGTACTCTGTCTACAAATGGTATGTAGAAATGTATGGCGGTTGGTGGACTATGTTTTCGTTAGCTGCTGTATTTTCTCTTATTTTAGTATTACAAATCGGGCAAGCATGGTGGGTTCGTCATTGGACAATGTCTGCCTTCGCGACTGATGGCATGAACTCGCATTATAATTTCATATCCCGTAACTCATGGGTTTTCGGAAAGGACTTGAGGAAGAAAGACTTAATCCTGACGGCGCCTTCAAAAACATACAATTCCAAGGAAATGACATATTATCTAGGAATTTATTGTCTGATAGGTGTTTCTCATTCACTTATCGGTGGTATTAAAACACTTCTAAACTCATTATATGGTTTGAATGCGTCAAAAAAGATTTTTAACCTTGTATTGAACAATACTTTACATGCTAAAGTCCGTTTCTTTGACTGTACACCTATTGGAAGAATTATGAATAGGTTTTCGAAAGATATGGAAGCAGTGGATGAACAAATACCACCGTTTATACAAGGTGTTTTTTTCGCGGGTATTGAGACAATTTTGACGCTGGTATTAATAAGTTTTATTACCCCTCAATTTACAGTAGTCTCTATAATTATAGTTATGGCCTATGGAGCCGTTGGTTACTTTTATTTGAATACCTCAAGAGAGATCAAAAGAATAGAATCCGTTACAAAATCTCCAATTTTCCAGCATTTTTCTGAAACATTAGTTGGTATTTCCACAATCCGTGCCTATGGGGATGAATTGAGATTTATCAGGGAGAATCTGCTCAAACTAGACAAAAATAATATGGCTTTCTACTATCTCTGGGTGATAACACGTTGGTTGACCTTCCGTGTTCATATAATTGGCGCTAGTGTTATTTTTGCCTCTGGTTCCTTTATTCTATTGAGTATTGATTCTATAGATGCGGGATTGGCGGGTATCTCATTGACCTATGCCATTTCATTCACTGAAGCTGCAGCTTGGTTAGTTCGTGAATATTCAGACCTGGATATGAACATGAACTCCGTCGAGAGACTTAAAGAGTATTTGGAGGTAGAGCAAGAAAAATTCGAAGCTACTGGAGTTGATGCAGTTACACCTCCGCCACAATGGCCTGATAAGGGTAAGATTGAGGTTACTGGATTAACCTTAAGGTACGCGCCAGAGTTACCCCCTGTTATCAAAGATGTTACATTCACTATTGAATCAGAAAATAAGGTTGGTATTGTTGGGCGTACTGGTGCCGGTAAATCTACTATTATAACTGCTTTGTTTAGGTTCTTGGAGGCAGATTCCGGATATATCAAAATGGATGGTCTTGACATTGCGAATATTGACCTAAAAAGATTACGTCGGTCGATCACCATTATTCCTCAAGATCCAACTTTGTTTGCAGGCAGTATTCGTAGTAATTTGGATCCCTATAATGAATATAATAACGAACAAATCCTCACTGCATTGAAAAGAGTTAACTTAGTTAGCAATGAGGAAATCGAAAACAGTGCCGCTGACGTTCAGAGCATTTCTTCCAGCAACGTCAATAAATTTTTGAACCTTGAGAACGAAATCACTCAAGGGGGTAGTAACTTTTCTCAAGGTCAAAGACAGTTGATGTGCTTGGCGAGATCATTGTTGCGTAGACCGAAAATCATCCTGCTTGATGAAGCCACTGCGTCGATTGATTACGACTCAGACGCCAGAATTCAAGAAACGATAAGGACAGAATTCGTGGATAGTACAGTTCTAACAATTGCGCATAGGTTACGTTCCATCATCGATTACGATAAGATTCTAGTTATGGACGCCGGCGAAGTGAAGGAGTACGATCACCCGTACTCTTTGCTTTTGAATAAGAATAGCTTATTCTACGGTATGTGTGAGCAGAGTGGAGAGCTGAAAGTCCTGATTGACATCGCCAAGAAATCGTTTGTTGCAAAAATAAACTGCAACTCTGACAAATAAAAAATGAAACTGCTTCTATCTATAACACTAAATAATAAAAGAGTGCACCTGCGGTTAGCTCTCCATTATAATTAAAAGTTAACTAACAACCCATTATTATGAATAATGTTATGTTACACGGAACGATCACATGCAAGATCATACCATACGGTTTTGAATTTACTTTTCTGTTGAGAAATCGAGAAAAACCACTCACAAAAAAAATTGGGTGCAGTTTTCCCTTAAAACCGGACTTCTGTATATAAAGAACACCTTATTAAGCAGCAAGCAGTTTAGAGGAAGACATTTGATTATAATGATATAGCTATTTCTTTGTTGTTTTTTGGGGGGATATAAGAATCGTACAGGGTTTTTTTTTTGTCGCTGCGATGTTATTTTAAGTGATGATTGCTTACTTATTTTTGATACCGTTGTGTTACGGAGGCATTCTTGACGGACTGCAGAGCATCCGGTATCATGGGTTTCAAAAGAGGGATTTGTGGGAGAATAATGCGGTGATGGCGTGTGCTACTTATACTACAAGGCTGTCTTGGCTGTATGAACCTCATGGTAGTTCTTTCTATGAGCCTATATGTAATTATGAGCCAGCGATGGGTTCGTGGATCACGTGCATACATGATATGTTGGTAGATGATAAGGATTTGGGTGAGAAATCCTTTGATTATAGTTTCACCGCGGCGAATAAGCTTTGTTCTGTGGCGGAGGATACGGGACACACCCATCATATGGAGTTTATGAACCTGACGGAGTACTATTCGGTGTTACAGAACGCATCGATGTATATCAGAAGGAAGAATGAGTCATGTCCGGATGCCCCAATGAGTTTCCCCATGAGGGTTGACAAACGTATCAGGGAGGACACGCTGTTTGGTTATCATGCTCATAGTTTTAATCTGGATAGGTCTAACGCCCTTGGCGCATTCATGAATTTCTATTTCTTGTTTGTCGTCTCTCTACTGGCCTGTTTCCACTTCTTAGATCATATCGGATTGAGGAAACGGTCCACAAGGTTTATCAATAGAGTGAGGGCGCGGATCTTTGTTCCGGCATTATTTAAGAACTCCCACGCGCAATATGTGTCTTTCAACATCTTCAAAGGATTAATACCTGTAAATATTCTCCTTCCAACAAGGCTCGAATCTTTGATTCTTGTGGGGTATTTCGTACTGCATTTCACGCTCATGCTTACCGACTATGTTATAGATCCTAACAATGTTCTTTTCAGATCGAGAAACTTACAATTGGTGAGGTATTTAGCTGACAGAACTGGGATACTGGCGTTTGCTCAGTTCCCAATTATTATAATTTTCTCGACGAGAAATAACGTTCTTGAGTACTTGACTGGTATGCACTACGCGTCCTTCATTGCGTTCCACAAATGGATCGGTAGATTGATGACCCTAGATGCAATCTTGCATTCAATTTTTTATTCTGCATATTCCCTGTGTTATCATACTTTTGACGATTCCCGGAAACAAACTTACTGGCAATTCGGATTGATTGCTCTACTTGTTACATTTGCTCTTTGCATTTTCTCTCTAGGTTACATGAGGTTACACTATTATGAAACGTTCCTTTATTTGCATATTGTTCTGGCAGCGCTACTTTTCTTTTGTTGTTGGAAACACGTCGAAAAGATTGGGTGGGGCCAATGGCTATGTTTTGCACTTTTCTTCTGGATCACGGAGAAATTCATGAGGTGTTACAGAGTGCTACGATTTGGGTTTCCAAAATCAAAACTGAAAATATATTTCGATGAACTAGGTAATCCAGAATACCTGAAAGTTACCATAGCAAAAGGTAATATACGTAAAAACTGGATTGCGAAACCGGGTCAATATGGGTTCGTATACTTCCTGACACCATTACATTTCTGGCAAAGCCATCCATTTACTATCGAAGACGATGGGATGTTCTTGAGACTTGTTATTCGGCCAAAATCAGGCTTGACTGCATCTTTGATTAACTATATCCTCAAAAATAGTACTAATGGTGAATCGCTTATGAGGGTTAGTATTGAAGGACCATATGGTTCAAGCATCCCATTAAAACATTATGATGACGTTTTATTGTTTTCTGGTGGTAGCGGAATACCTGGTCCTCTAGCCCATGCCATTGAATGCTTGCCAATTACAAAATTGTCGGCCTCCAAATACGTTGAATTGATTATCGTTGCAAGAGACACTAATATCTTAAAAGCGTATGCCAAGGATTTGTTTAAACTGAAAGGTTCACCTGTTGTTGTAAATCTGTATTTGACCACAAAGTTTAACACCCACAGAACACAGAAATTTGATGTCCCGGACTCAGCAACACCGCTGTTACAGGAATCCTCATCAGCACTTATTGACTTACTGTCATTCATACCTATCCATTATGGAAGGCCCAATATGGCAAATATTATCGGTGAGCACTGTAAGGATCATTCTAGGTCTCTGGCGGTGGTTAGCTGTGGGCCCCCCGTTCTGGTGGATTGCATAAGAGATATCTGCTCAAGAAATATCGGAGCGGCAGGAAATAAAAGCATAGCATATTATGAAGAGTTTCAGTGCTGGTAATTGGAACAACATATTTAGTGCTGTGGTAGCCGTCTCGGTATATTTTCTTGACTACCTCCATTTTCATTTTCTTTTAATTTGTACATAGTAAACTGCTTTTTTGCATGTCATGTCATGTTTAATCAATATAATTGATAGTTTGCATTTGAATTTTTGAATATGGTTTTGAGTAAACTATTATTAGGTCCAGTTTGTTTTTATGGTCATCACAAAACTGTGTGAGAATATGTAGCAACTTTTACTTGTATTTATTTATTTCTTGGCATACTCTCACCTCATTAGCACCTTCATCCCTCGTTACTAAACTCATTCTGTGTAAGACGGTACCTGCAAGGGAAGTTACGTGCAATGCGGTAGGGGTTTGGTTAACCAGTACGGTGTCGTGGATTTGGTCTTCCAGGTACCCGAACTTCTTCGTGAGAGGAGTGTCCCGGCTGCATAATGTTACAAAGTGGTGGATCACTTGGATATTGGATGTGTATATATTAAAAGTAACAACTAACATTTGAAATATTATGGATATAGCCCTAATATTATTTATATCATAATTAACGTCATATTAAAAATTTTGTTAATTTTTTTTTTTATTGCGATGAGCTTCAATGTCCACCATTGGCGCCAAATTGGAATAGTATTGACTAATGATACTTGAAGAACTGGGCCCTTTTCAAACAGCATTAGTTCTTCAACTTCGTACAGTTCTCAAATCGGCATTCAATTCGAAGTTCAGGGGAAAAGTAAGGTTTCAGATAAGGTGAAAACGGACGAATGGCTGGTAGTAATAGAGTTGATGATTTCTCATCTGATGATGAGCTCAGTGACGATGGCAACTTCTTGCTGCAAAAGAAGAAGACGGCTAGAGACGTGTTTGACAAGTTAGAAAGTGACAGTGAAGTCGATGAGGATGAGGATGAGGCGGGAAACAGTGTGGGCGAGGCAGGAGGGGAAAACCGTGTTGATGGAAATGAGAAGGTTCAGCTTGATGAACTCAAAAGTGGAGAAGACGGCGAAGTAGTTAGTGCGCAGCAGAAAGCGGATAAGTTGGAATCTAAGATTGCCAAGATCATTCAGGCCAAGAGCGCCAAGAAGAGCAAACACAAAACTGGTGTTGTGTATCTTTCCCGGATTCCTCCATACATGAAGCCTGCCAAGATGAGACAGATTTTAAGCAGATTTGGCGAACTGGACAGGTTATTTTTAAAACGTGAAAACGACGTCAAGTACAAGCAGAGGACCAGAGGAGGTGGGAACAAGAAGGCTATGTACGAAGAGGGGTGGGCTGAGTTCATTAGAAAGAGGGACGCGAAGCTCTGCGCGGACACTCTGAACGGTAACATTATCGGTGGTAAGAAGGGATCCTTCTACCACGATGATATCTTAAACGTGAAGTACCTGCCTGGGTTTAAGTGGGCCGACTTGACTGAGCAGATCGCCAGAGAGAACGATATTAGACAGGCCAAGTTAGAGTTGGAAATCTCGCAATCTAACAAGATGAATGCCGAGTACATCAGAAACGTGGAACAGAGTAAGATGTTGCAGAATATGAAAAAGAGACGCACAAGTGAAAACGAAGAAGAACAGCGGAGACAATTCAAACAACACAAGGTCTCTACAAATAGAGCAAACGCTCCTGAATCAATAAAGAATAAGGCTGATGTCAAAGAGGTGCTGACGACATTGTTATAAGATTAATAAATATGTGTTAACCGCATCATTGTAACCTAAAAACGTGATTTTATCATTAAATGCGAAATAAAGAAAAAAAATTTTTTTCTTCACTATGGGCAAACTGCAAGAAAATTTTCAAAAAAAAATAATTATCTTTGCGATGCTCATCGCATTGAAAATTTTTTTTATTTGTGTTAACTTAATTGTTTATTTGCATTATGAACCTACATTAAATTTGCTTGTATTTTGTTTTGTTGGCTCAGATTGATAAGAACAAATAAAGAAATATAGGAGTAATGGGTACTGGTAAGAAAGAAAAGAGCAGAAGAGCTCGTGAAGGTAACACTAAAGATGGTAACTTGAGGGTGAAGGGTGAGAACTTCTACAGAGACTCCAAGCGTGTGAAGTTTCTTAACATGTACACTGGTGGTAAAGCCCAGAGGAACAAGCATGGTGATATTGTACGTGCTGCCGATTACCAGGACGCTACTATTCCAGATGCCCGTGTGGCTCCTGACAGAAGGTGGTTTGGTAACACCCGTGTGATCTCGCAGGACGCTTTACAGCATTTCAGAGATGCCCTTGGGGAAACACAGAAGGACACTTACCAAGTGTTGTTGAGAAGAAACAAGTTGCCAATGTCTTTGTTGGATGAGAAAGATACCACAGAGTCTCCAAAAGCTCGTATCTTGGAGACAGAATCATTTGACAAGACTTTCGGACCAAACGCTCAGAGAAAGAAGCCTCGTGTAGCAGCTTCTAGTTTAGAAGAATTGGCCCAGAGTACAGACGAAGATAACAAAACTTTCAAAGAAAAGCAAGAGCTGAAGACGACTTTAGGACTAATGGGTGCTCAAGAGGATGAAGAAAACGGATGGTCACAGACTGCAAAGGAACACATCTTTAGCAAAGGTCAGTCCAAACGTATTTGGAATGAACTTTATAAAGTTATTGATTCCTCCGATGTGGTTATCCATGTTCTTGACGCTAGAGATCCAATGGGTACACGTTGTAAGTCCGTTGAAGAATATATGAAGAAGGAAACACCTCATAAACATTTAATATATGTTCTTAATAAATGTGATTTAGTTCCAACTTGGGTTGCCGTATGTTGAAATTTGGAATTTTTTTTTTTTACTAACAGATAAAGTTTTATTTCCTTAAAATTTTGCTAATTAATATGGATGGGTTTATGAAAAATACCAAAACTCTTTGTCAGGGTGTTATTGCTTTAATTGACTCTAATTCATTTGAGGATATTTACTATACCATACAATAGGGCCTGTTACAGTTTTGGGAAATTAATACTATTCCTATCCCTTGGCTTCGTTCTGAAGTCGCATCTGGGATAACTTTAGAAGCATGGCCATCGTTCTGATGGTGTACCTTCGACGTTTTTTGAATAGCGAGGACTCTATGAGTTGAAAGAATGAATTATTTTTTCTTAAGGGGAAAATGCCTAACCATTTGTTCGTAGTTGGAGAACTCACATTTTTCTGTAGAAAATACCTTTTTTTTTTTTCATTCATCCATTCTTATTAATTTTATTGTTGCCGGCAACTATTAGCAAAGTGAAGAGGAAATTTAACCGTTTATCTGTGAAATATTTGTTTGGAAATTATTATACTAACAATTTATTTTTTGATGATTTCTGCGCTTTATCGTTTTATTCGAGCAAAGGGATTACAATAATATATGTATAGGCTGCGTGGGTTAAGCATTTGTCTAAGGAACGACCAACTTTGGCCTTCCATGCATCTATTACCAACTCGTTTGGTAAGGGTTCATTGATCCAATTGTTGCGTCAATTCTCCCAGCTACATACTGAGAGAAAGCAAATTTCGGTTGGTTTCATCGGATATCCAAACACTGGTAAATCTTCTATTATCAACACTCTAAGGAAAAAGAAGGTTTGTCAAGTGGCTCCGATTCCAGGTGAAACCAAAGTTTGGCAATATATTACTTTGATGAAGAGAATCTTTTTGATTGATTGTCCTGGTATCGTGCCACCATCCACCAAAGACTCTGAGGAAGATATCTTGTTTAGAGGTGTCGTCAGGGTCGAGCACGTCACCAATCCAGAACAATATATCCCAGGTGTCCTAAAACGGTGTCAAGCGAAGCACCTGGAGAGAACCTACGAGATATCCGGCTGGAAGGACTCCACAGAATTTATTGAAATGTTGGCGAGAAAGCAAGGTAGACTACTGAAAGGTGGTGAGCCAGATGAGTCCGGAGTCTCGAAACAGATTCTGAATGATTTCAACAGAGGTAAAATCCCATGGTTTGTAATACCGCCTGAGAAAGAGGAGAATGATAAAAAGAGAAAGCTGGATGAGGAGAGCTCTCAAAAGGCCAAGATGACCAAGACTTAAACCTCATCGATAAATATATCCCCCCTTGCATATTCTAGTAACAATGCCCCTGTTTTTGGGAAACAGATCATTTATCATTTATCATTTCATTATTATTTTTGTTTTTTTTCACTTCTTATGTATCACATATATATTTTATTACCTGGGATGAAACGGAAGCATTCAATACATTATCTAGACTATCATATCGCAAGTGCAATCTTGATGTTTGTAAGAGGTCCATTGAATCGACTGGTTATATTACGGTTCGATGTTATATATCTATTCACGTGATTATCCTCCGTCCCGTCTTGCGGCAGTGAAAAATTTCTGGCTCAAAGCGGGTTGTGGCCCTTTGAAGGAGAAACATTTTAAAGGTTTTATGACAAAATATGTGAATTTATCAGAGACATATCCTTAATCGAAACTCCAAGAACGGTTAGAAGCAATATTTCGTGATCTAAGAAGTGCGACTTACCTTTCATTCTGTTCCTGTTTTCTTCCTCTGTTCTTCAACGAATCGGGAGAAAGTTATAGAAGATAATGATGCAATCTATGAACGTACAGCAACAAATGATGCCTGGCCATGATCAGATTATGGCGCAGCAAAGAGGTGACCCGCAGGTTAATATCAATATGATGCAATACTCCCCAAGGATGAATAGGGCGCGGATGAACCAGCCAAATTTCCCAAGTATGCAGATGGGTGTTCAGGACATTGGAAATCCTTACTTGAACGTTCAAGATCAAGATAATAAGAGACAGATACAAGGGCAATTACCTTTACCTATGCAACCCCAAATGCAGATGCAGCACCAAAACCAAAATTTTAACATTGGTACACCAGTAAATACATCAATTCCGCCGGGCTTGAACTTATATCAACCACAACAGCGACAACAGCAGCAGCAGCAACAACAGCAGCAACAACAACAGCAGCAACAACAACAACAGCAACAACAACAACAACAGCAACAACAGCAGCAGCAGCAACAGCAACAACAGCAACAACAGCAACAGCAACAGCAACAGCAACAGCAACAGCAACAGCAACAGCAACAACAACAGCAACAACAACAGCAACAACAAGCACAAGGACATGTACCCAGTCAGCAGCAGCAGACGCAGGTTGGAGGGCAAGCACAGAATATTGCTGCTGGATTAGGGAGCCAAATACCAAACCAAGTTGGTACTCCATCGGGAGCAACGGCATCACTTCCACCGATGTTGTTACCGCCACCAAACCATTTATTCGTAAGAGATGTATGGAAAGGAAACCTACATCGCGAGTTTGCGGCTATAAGACGTTTAATACAACAATACAACCATGTTTCGGTTAGCACAGAGTTTGTGGGTACCACTGCTCGCCCAATCGGTAACTTCAGATCAAAGGCTGATTACCACTACCAAACTATGAGGGCAAATGTTGATTTCTTGAATCCGATCCAGGTAGGGTTGTCCTTAAGTGATGATAATGGAAACAAACCGGAGAATGGGCCATCCACCTGGCAGTTTAACTTCGAATTTGACCCTGAGAAGGAAATGGTTTCAAGGGAATCACTAGAGCTACTAACCAAATCTGGCATCAACTTCGAACAACACCAAACCATGGGCATTGACCAGCAAGAGTTTGCACAATTGCTTATGGACTCGGGCTTGGTCCTTGACCCTGAGGTCACCTGGGTCACTTACCATGCAGCCTACGACCTGGGTTTCCTAATAAACATTCTAATGAACAACTCCATGCCAAACAACAAGGACGACTTCGAATGGTGGGTGCACAAGTATTTGCCAAACTTCTACGATTTAAACCTGGTCTACAAGGCAATCCAGGATTTCAAAACCCAGAACCAGAACCAGAACCAGAAACAACAGCAATACACATTATCCTCTTTGGCTGACGACCTGGGGATCCCAAGGTTCTCCATCTTCACTACCACAGGTGGCCAAAGTCTTCTGATGTTGCTGTCTTTCTGCCAACTGGCAAAGATTTCCTTACAGAAACTGCCTAACGGATCAGATTTAATAACCTACAGAAACGTCATCTACGGGATAGACGGGGAGTAGAAGATCCTATCCTTTTTTCTTTCCTTCCACTCCATATATTTATATATGATAGTATTAATAGTAATAACAAAAACTGCACTTATATAACAAATAAATATCGCATTTGAATGTGGTTTATATTCCCATTATTGAATTAGTCACAGTTCACGAAAAGTCTGAGTCGCAGAATGAAAAGAAAAAAAAAAATCTCGTCGGCGGGAAGTGAAAATTTGGCCAATTGGGACCCAATTCAGCTCTATATAACAAAAGTTTAGAAGATCCAACACTCGACTAAGTTTAACTGAAGAGAAGAAACGAGCCCACACTTGGACTAGGCTGTAAGAAACGGGAGATCTTTTAACCACACTTCGGAGACGTTCTTTTTTGTAAGGTGAAGGAAGCCAAACAATTTCGCATTACAGTAATAGCATATTCGTTCTTTCAGTCCGCATTAATTTGAATTGGAATAAGTTTGAGAATATTAGAATAGGAATTGGATTAAAAAAAATCAGGAAAATTAATATGGGTACTCCTACTATTCAAGAAATCAGCTATGCATTTCTGCGCACATATTATGAGAGGATGAACAAGAATCCCTCCAAGATGTCGAACCTGTATTCCAACACTGCAGAGGTGACACATATTAGTTACCAGACCAAAGTTAGTGAGACCGTTGATGTTCTGCCAACTGTGAAGCTCACTGGGAAGGACAATATCTACAAGTTTTTTGTCAGGAACGAAGAAAGGGTTAACGATTTGAAGGTCAAGGTTGAGACATGTGATTTTCAGACCACCGGCCACAACCACAAGGGAGTTTTAATTGTTGTTACGGGCGAAATGTTTTGGACTGGGACACCTACCTACCGGTATTGTCAGACATTTATCCTAAAGCCCACCTCAGCAAACAGCGAGTCCTACGATATCACCAACGATATCATTCGTTTCATCGGCGACAGTCCATTCGTTATTCAAGAACAGGCTAAGGAGAGGCCATTGAAGAAAGCTGATGAAGAAGAGGTCAAGAAAACCGAGACTGCAAAGGAGACCAAGTTGGCTGAAAAGGTCAACGTGGTAGAGCAGTTAAAAGAAGACAAGAAAGAGAAAGCGGTCAATGTAGCAAAGATTGGACAGAAAGAAGCTTCAAAGAAGGCCGATGTAGTGAAAACTGAGCCTGTGAAGGAAAAGAAGCAAGAAGATAAGAAACCAATAGAGAAGAAACCAGAGGAAAAGAAACCAATAGAGAAGAAACCAGAGGAAAAGAAACCAATAGAGAAGAAACCAGAGGAAAAGCAACCAGAAATGAAGAAGTCTGAGGAAAAGAGACCAGAGGAAAAGAAGTCTGAGGAGAAGAAGTCTGAGGAGAAGAAGCCAGATGTAAAGAAGCCAGATGTTAAGAAGTCAGACGAAAATGGTGTTGAAAGAGAGAAACCAAAGGAGAATGGAAACGTTAAGGTATCGGGCGCACCAATATCGTCAAGTTCGACATTGGCACAATCGAAGATGACATGGGCCAGCAAATTAGCACAGGACACGGCTGTAAACACCAAGGCTGGTTTCATGAAGTACGATCCATCCCAAATGGTGAAAATCGAAGTAGAAGAAAGCGCACCAGAGGCCAACGGTTCTAGAAAGAGTGACCGCAAATTCGACATGGCTACAAGAAAAGAGAATCCAAGTACGAAATCGAAGAAGAAGCCCGTATTCTGCACAGTAAATGAGAACGGCTTCTTCCCTATCTATATCAGGGGCACCGCGGGGCTAAAAGAGGATAGATTAAGAAATACACTAGAGACCACCTATGGATCTGTCAAGAAGATCACCATGGCTGAGAATTTCTGCGTGGTAGACTTCGAGCAGCAAGACAGTCAAACGGACGCGATCGAGACCAAGAAGATAGTCGTGGACGGTATCGAGATATATATGGAAAGGAAGACTATTAAGAAAACGCCGGGTTCCTCTTCTTCGAACACATCCTCGTCCTCTACGTCGGGGTTCACGAATGTCCAAAAGGCGTACAAAAAGCACTCAGTTAAAAAGAAGGATTAGGAATCCCCCACCAAAAAAAAAAATCTCATTAAATTTAATACTTCATCTTTTTTTTTTTGCATTAAGACAAGAAACTTTTAGCATAATATTTTACCCAAAAAAAAAAAATACAAACACACACACACACACACAAAGGGAGGGACGTAACAATACAATTTTTATATATATTTCTTTCCTTTTGATCCTAATAGAAATATGTCGCGACATATTTTATAGAAATCCTCGGTCTCCCCCGTTTCACCCCATTTTCGAAAGGTTATTCATCCTTTTCCAATTAATGACTATTTTTACTGTTTTATTGTATATATCAACATTTTTAAAAATTAGATGTCCTATGGCTTCAAAATGGAAGAGAGTTGTTTAAAATTCCTCTACCACTCTGTGTTTCTCTGGTTCGTAAGAACCAGAGAAACCATAGAAAAGTTTTTAATATACGGGATTCGTTTACCAAGACTACCTGTTTGGAAATACTTTCCGGCATAGCCATGGAGATAAAAGTCCCGTTGGGGACTGTAATAGAAGTTCTGTTCTTTCTTATAAAAAAAGCAACGCTGTTTATATATCAAGTGGGAAATGATAAGATAAAATGAAAAAAAAATAAAAACCGGCTCAATCATGCCGTACGTTTAGGTCATTGCCATTCTCGTTTTTTACTTTTCATTAATATTATAGTGTTTCTATGTGACTATAGAAACACTATAATATTGTTTATATAAACCAACACTTTGAATTTCTATTAGTTGTTGCGTGTAGAACAACTTGAAAAGAGAATATACAGTATATTTTTAGTATAGTTATAAAAAATATAAGAACATTATAAGAATATAAATATATTTGAATAACAAATATATATATATCATATGTATATGGTATATTGTATTGTATTGTCCAATAGTTCTGTTGATTTATTTGAATATAGATGAAAATTGATCTGTCGTGATGGACGATTTGGGTGTGCCACGTCACCCAAAACGAATTTTGTCCGGGTAAAAACGCGAAAATTTCCCGACGGAAAAAATTGAGAAAATTCCGTCGGGAAATTTTCGTTATTTTGGCAGGACCTTCGATGAGTTTGCTCTTATAAACTGTATTATATTCCTTATGAATCATTAGGTAAATGGCGATGGGAATTACTGGGAAGAATACGGTTAATGGTATTGTAAATGTATATATATAAGGGACTGCTTAAACTGAACTCATCCCCTTGTATCTAGAACGTAAAATAAAAAAACTAAATAAACACAAAATAAAAACATCGTAATAATGACTAAACGTGTTCTGCTTTTGGGTTCCGGGTTCGTTGCCCAGCCGGTTATTGATACGTTAGCTGCTACTTCTGGTTTTGAAGTCACCGTGGCGTGTCGTACGCTACAGAACGCCCAGTCGCTGGCTGCTGCCAGCAAATCTGCCGCTATCTCGCTGGATGTCACCGACGATGCCGCACTGGATGCAGCTGTCGGTGCACACGACCTGGTGATCTCGCTGATCCCTTACATCTACCACCCCGCGGTGGTCAAGAGTGCCATCAGACAGAAGAAGCACGTCGTCACCTCGTCTTACATATCGCCGGCGCTTCGTGAGCTGGAGCCCGCTATAAAAGAAGCCGGCATCACTGTCATGAACGAGATCGGGCTGGACCCAGGTATCGACCACCTGTACGCGGTCAAGACCATCGACGAGGTCCACAGGGCCGGCGGGAAGATCAAGAGCTTCCTGTCCTACTGCGGTGGCCTGCCTGCCCCCGAGGACTCCGACAACCCGCTCGGCTACAAGTTCTCCTGGTCGTCCCGTGGTGTGCTGCTGGCGCTGCGGAACTCAGCCAAGTACTGGAAGGACGGCAGGGTCGAGACCATCGACTCTGAGGACTTGATGGCCTCCGCCAAGCCTTACTTCATCTACCCGGGCTACGCGTTCGTGTGCTACCCTAACAGAGACTCTACTTTGTTCAAGGAGCTGTACCACATTCCAGAGGCCGACACGGTCATCAGAGGCACCCTGAGATACCAGGGCTTCCCGGAGTTCGTCAAGGTGCTCGTGGACATGGGCATGCTGAAGGACGACGCCAACAGCATATTCGACGCACCAGTGGCTTGGAATGAGGCTCTAAAACAGTACTTGAGCGCCAAGTCGAGCTCCAGAGAAGACCTGGTAGCAGCTATTGACTCCAGGACACAATGGAAATCAGAGGAAGACAGAGCACGGATCATCTCCGGTATCGCCTGGCTAGGTCTGTTCACCGACGTGAAGATCACTCCAAGAGGTAACGCCCTAGACAGTCTGTGCGCCAGACTAGAAGAGTTGATGCAATACGAGGAAGGTGAACGTGATATGGTCGCATTGCAGCACAAGTTCGGCATCGAATGGGCTGACGGCACCACCGAGGTCAGAACTGCCACCTTGATCGACTACGGTAAAGTCGGTGGCTACAGCTCCATGGCAGCCACCGTCGGTTATCCAGTTGCCATCGCTACGCAGTTTGTCCTGAACGGCACCATCAAGGGCCCAGGCCTGTTGGCACCTTACTCCCCCGAGATCAACGACCCAATCATGAAGGAGTTGAAGGATAAATACGGCATCTACTTGAAGGAGAAGACCATTGCTTGAATGTATATATGTGTATTTAGTCTTTATAACGAGTCTCTATAGAACCCCCCCAATTTTATTAATAGTTCTAATTTTACTCTTCTTGAGCTGGAGATGTGATAAGTAACCACTCTTACCACTGGTTCCTGTATTGATTAATATACTCTGTGCGTTATACTGTCGATATTATATGTCGTGTTTTGGTCGCAGTCAGCTGACTAACCTTCCCTCCCCACAAGAGACCTTAAACCAAAACATAAATTTGATATTGTTCAAAAGCTCACTTACGAACAACAATAATACAAAGGGGGGAAGACGTGAATATAATCACTAGACTCTTTTGTAATAGTTTCGACCACTCGAATATCTATTAACTGTTTAATACAATCGAGAACAGTACCACAATGTCTGAGCAAGGATCATCGAATATATGGAGTAAATTCAGGACCTCTACAAAGTCCCTTTCTAACTCGCTGTCACAATTGTCAATAAAACCGGAGACTGACGGAAGTACACCGACAAGTACGGTGGTACATAAGTCCCTTGTCAAATTTTACAAGCATCAGGAACCGTTCCAGGGGTTCCCAGGTTGGCTGGGTCATAAGGAGGACCTCCCCGATGAACAGAAGATATTGAAGAAACAACAAAAGGGACCAGGCATGGCTGAACAGTTTACCTCAAAGTTTGACCACATTCGCAGTTCATCCAGTGAAAAAAGCGATAGTAGAGGGGAGATCAGTAACAGGCAAACTACAGGCCAATTATTCCACAGTATTTACGATAAACCAGCATCATCCAGCGATATACCGTCGATGAACCAGCCAGCAAGGGCCCCCCTGAGAACTAGAAGCACCTGGACCTCTACAGATACGAAAGACTCTGGTAACGGGGACACTCCACAGAGAAGTAACAGTAATGTTGCTCTTGGACGTACCGACTCTCAGAGTATGATGAGAGCTAGGCTCCTGAGAAGGAATACTAGGCCACTGAATAACGTGTAATACGGTATCCTTTTTATTTTTATTCTTTAGAATATATAGTGATACAAATTACATAGATGTAATGCGATTATTAAGGGTCATAAAATCTCTCTGAGCGGAATTGAGCCTGAGTTCCTGGAGAAGAAAGAGTCTTGGTCTTGTGGGTCATAATTTAGATACACGTGCCCATTGATATCGGTTGGCTGGATGAGGACCTTTAACAGGAAGATCACCGCAAACAGTGTTGCGATAACAGCCACAACCAGGTAAATTACACCTAATGCAATGTTCATAGTACCAATTATACTATTAGTAGTCAGCACGATAGATTTCGTACCTTTAAAGGATCGTACAGGGTAGTTCATAACAATATCAAGTTGATAGGAGCCCCTTGGCATACCATGTGTGTCGTTTCTTAAAGCCAGCTTATAGAATTCATCTAAAGCTGCCGTCCTCATCCATATTTGAAATTCTGGCCATTGAGTCAAATCAGGAATGTTATCATCAGTATAGCCATTGGGAAACATCTCTGCCCAAAATGGTGGCGGTACAATTTGCGAAGCGTTATATTGTGTCTTCCCATAACGATGTCTATCCGTGTGCCAATTAGTACCATTCTTCGTCATCACATAGTCTAATGTTTCACCTTGGCCAAAAAACACCTCTGAATAAGTATCGTTAAACAAAGCGTTGGCCGTGAGTCCACATGGATATATTATTTTATCACCTATCATTTTTAATGGCTCACAATTCTTATCTAAATCATCTCCATTAACCGGTTTACCCTTTAATTGATCCTGATCAAATGCCTCAACCATTTTCCGGTGATTCTGGTGGAACCCTGTCATCTTATAGTACATGTATACTGACTTCTTCAAATGATTGGGTACTTCGAACTGTATTTGACAAACTGGAGAACCTGCACTGTTTGAATCTAGTTTCCATTCAGGCCATTTTTTCCATTTTTTCTTAAACTGATGGATTAGCTTCGTATGTGGGATTGGTGTGAAGGCGTCCTTACTCGCCAGCAAGTCACAGTCCGTATAGTCAACCACCAGGCTCTGGACCTGAAATGTGCTTACAAGGAGCCCAACCCCAATTGGTGCAAATATGCAGGCTACAAAGATTAGCAACGGGAGTACACTCTGCGGCGAAAGTATAGGCTGCCATGCCTTAAGTCTTTGCTGCCTAAAAGCTGTATTTTTGGGCTTCCGTGAAGTCTTCTTCGACTCAGTGACACTCTTAATCTTTTTCCACCACTTGAAAGACTTCATAGAGTTGATATATTTTCTTGAGCTCTATCAGAATGGAGAACCTCTTGTACCTTGGAAATATCAATTTTTAGATTTGCAATTTCTTTAGAAGAATCCTAAAAATCAAAACGTGATAAAAATACGACGTAACTGGCGAGCCCTACCCATCAAATACGAAATCTATATACATCAACATAACTGGGCTGCTAAACGTCTATTGAATAGTCTGCCATATACTGCGAATATGATCTGTTTAGAAAATATTAAATATTTCAACAAAAATCATAACAATAATGATAATAATTTTTAACATAAAAATGTGGGCAATTGCGGAATAGATGATTACAGAAAAAAAAAAAATTAATAATAAAAACTATATAGTTGGGATTTCGATGAGCTCATATTATTGTATAAACTCTTGGTGCTTTCATAAAACGTTCATAAGTATCTCATTCATTCATTCATCGTTCTTGCATAGGCAAAAAAAATAATTTTTTTTTATTGCAAACATTCATGTAACATTGGGATCTCTATCTCTTGAAGAATACTCTATGACTGTTACTCCTTGATCTATTTGCGTTCGGCGTGTAGGCGATCTTACCGTAAAAATTGGCGTCACCATATATTAACGAGTTGTTGTCCTGTTTCATCAGACTCATAGAATTGAAGTCATGGAACGGGTCATCTTCAGACACCTCATCATCCAATTCAACCTTTTCTTCGAACATAATACGTTCTTGTTCATTAATTGTCTCTGTCTCTCCCTCTACAGCTTTGCTCTTCTTTTTATTGGAAGAGAGCTTCGTGAAGTCGTAACCATTTTCTGTGAGAACAGGTATTAATGGTGGTTCTTGATTTCTTAACATAGTCCAGTTGACCTTTTTGAAGAACGGATGCTTTTTGATATCAGCTGCACCCATCTTCGAGCCTAGACGTTTCGATTCATTCTTTATTAATAGCTTCTTTATTAAATCCTTACAATTTCTTGATATCTCGTTGTTATTAGGAAACGTAACTTCGTTCTTCAAGATATGGCTGAAGGTCTCATTCGTGTTTTCACCTTTGTAAGGGGTAAAGCCAAAAAGCATCTCATAAATCAAGATACCTAAGGTCCACCAATCTACGGCTGCGGTATGTCCATTTCCCCTGATAACCTCTGGCGCAATGTATTCCTCAGTTCCTACAAACGAATTTGTTCTAAATCCATCAGAACATATCTTTGTATCGACAACCGTAGATTGAGCGTTACCCTTGACCACAGGTGTCTTTGCATCCTTCGCTTGAATTGAAAGGTCAAAATCAGATAACATAATGTGGCCTGATTGATGAAGAAGGATATTCTCTGGCTTCAAGTCTCTATAAATGAAACCCAGCAAATGTAAATATTCAAGGGCTGCCGTTACCTCGCTTGCGTAAAACTTGGCATCTTCCTCACTAATGCATTTTGTCTTTCTAGTTTGGAGTGCTCTGAAAAATTCACCTCCCATACAATATTCCATACATAAATACAAGTAATCTTCAGACTGGAATGAATGATATAAAGTTACAACAAAGGGGTGATTGCTTGTTGCCAAAATTTCTTGTTCCGCTAAAATTCTCTTGATCTTTTTCCTTTTGATCATTTCTGACTTACTGAAGATCTTTAATGCATAAAGTCTATTCGTTTTCTTCTCCTTTACCAAATACACTTTACCGACATCACCTTGTCCCAATAGTCTGATCTTTTCAAATGATTGTGGACCCACTGTGATGTCCTGAAATTTGTTGCTAAACGATTTATTTCTTAACCTCCTGGACCGGCGGGGTTCTTGCACCACTTCACCTAGTTTCGGAGGTTCCTCAGGTATAAATTGACCCGCGGCATAGTTTGCGCTTGAGGGTTTCGAAGACATGTTCATGATACTTCTGAAGTCGATCGCATCAGTCTCAGAAGCTGCCCTCCGTAGTACGAATTTCTCTGTTTTTTTGGATTCTTCACCGGCTGGAGTTGCCTTTATTGGAGGAGCTTTAAACGAGCCACGAGAAGCCTCACCGGAAGGATCATCGATATCGCCCTCGACGTTCTCGTAACCCACAACAATGGAAGGAAACGGCTGTACATTGTCCATAACAGCACTGAGTTTCGGACTTCCAGAATGCGCATGCAATGGCGATGCCACAATTTCCTTCTTAATATCATTATTGGATTTACCAGTTGAAAAATCGCTACTATAAAATTCGTTCACCTCTTCGTTCTCTTTGATTTCATTCAGTGAAACATTGCTTAATGTCCTCCCGTCCTTACCAATGTAATTGGAGTTCGGAATTGCCAGTGGAGTGGTTGGCAACGAAAGGTTCTCGTTGAAACCATTATATTTATTTCCGACGGCAACGCTGCCGAGGCTCAGGTCGTAATCTGTATTTGCATGTGGAGGCAAGCCCTGATACATAAAGTAACTGTTTGTGGACTGCACTGTACCTTTCTCCCTAGCAGAAGGATTGTTTCCCGTGTTAAATGGATTATTAGCAGAGAAATGCTGTCCCATATTTGCTTTGTTTGAGTTAATGAAGCTCGAACTAGCCCTTACCGGGGTTGACGGCGACCTTCTCCTGTTACTCCCGCTCCTATTCAAGGACTGCGGCTCTTTAAGTACGTCGTGACTCTGTGCCGCCATATGCGCATGCGTGGGCACCTGCGGCATTGCAGCCGCCTCTTGCTCCTCTATAAAATCTATCTTGTCCACAGTATCAGGCATCGGACTGGGTATACTATTAGAGCGCTGGTGCGCTATTTGCAGGGCCTTCTTCGAGCCTTTATCCTTCTCTATGCTGCTCCGCCCACTGGTCGACCCCTGAGACGACCCTGACCGGCTCGTCCCGCTATTGAATATGTTCTTCAACTTCGAGAACCTCGACGTGGTCCCGCTGCCGTCCTCCTCTTGTTCCCAGTTCTCAGTCTTGGAAGACATGATCTTCTTCTGCAAGGAAACCATCCCAGTCCCGCTGTCCCTCTCAGACTCCTCGTCCTGTGTATTCTTCCTCCACGTCCGTGATAGTAGCTTGGAGAACGAAAGACTCCTGTTCCTCTCACTGATACTCGGCGGCGCCAAAACCTGCTGTTCCATAGGTTCTCGTCAAACTTACAACTTATATCTTCTTCTGTTCACGGATCAACTAACACGTGTCAAAGTATCTGTGTGTCTATATTATAACCTTTCTACTCCGTTCCCGCTGACTGTGCTGCCTAATGAGCGACCGTCTAGATTGCTGAAGCCTGGAAAATCTATATTCTCCTGTTTGTGAGCAGGAACTTCAAAACAAAACCGGTATTTGCCAAAGCATTTTATTCGTTTAATAAGGATCCCTTTGCCCAACAACAATCCCCCCCGCGCACCCAGCCGAAGGGCCCAACGTGTAAAATCAGCCGATACGGAAGTCACGTTATGGTAATTAACAACAATATATATATATATATAAATACTCTACACAATACCTTGTCCTGTACTTGTACTTGAACTATATTTGTTATTGCGAATAATGCTTATGTGTGTTGCCCCCCTCAGTTGGAAGGCTTACTTATGCCAAGTGCGGGGGCAGAAGCAGGTTGGGGATGCTGTTCTTGATGTAGTATACGTGCCCGCAGTTCCTGCACCTCATCTCGCCCTCCACAATCGAGGTCTGCATCAGCAACGTGTGCAGGTCCATCAGCACCCGCACCTGGTCCTCACTGAACTCCCCGTCCACCCCGACCGCGAACACAGGCTTCTCCTGGGGCAGCTGCTCGTTCCCCAGCTCGTGCGCAACGCGCGTCACAGCCGGCCAGTCCACACGGTCCAGCACGTTCACCAGAAACTCAGGGTTGAACTCTATCGTGGCGTCCTGCACCAGCTCGCACTTGCTGCCGTCATAGCTCAGCGGGAAGTTGTCGTTGCTGGTGTCGCAGCTCTTCACAGAACACTTCAGAAAGTTGGTCGTCAGGAACTTCATCTCTCTTGCAGTGACCTACTGTAACCAACTTTGTACTGTAAATATGCGTCAACTTTTGCTCTTTAAATCAAAATATTTCACAATTTTTGAAATAAAAAAAGTTTTTTGGGCATCGCAAGAGAAAAAATTTTATGATCAAGCTTCTTGTGCGGGGGTTTCTGTGCAGAATATCAATATTTTGCTACTTTTACACACATAACAACGACTATATTATATATATATATACGATGATGATGATGATGATGATGCAGACTTTTCTAGTGTATGATGTTGTCTATTATCTCTGTTAGTCGCTTGTTCTGGCTGAGGTATCTGTAGCACTTCTTGTTTGCGCGGGTTGGTGTCAGGTGGAGGTAGACGGCGTCGCGTTCTAGGCAGCAGTTGTACTTGAGCATCGACAGGAGCTTGACTGTTGCGTGCTTGTCGTTGGCGCGGGACGCTGCGTCGAGGAGGTCGACGGCGGTGTCGAGCGGGACGCTGGGTTCTTGCTTCGAGAGCGGGAGGAAGAGCAGTGCCCGCGGGTTCTGGTTCTCCCGTGTTACCACGGACATGTACTTGGCGAACAGCGGCCGGTCTCCGCGGGAGTCGCGGACCAGCTGCTGGAAGAACCTGTCGTTGTGCGGCGACGGTTTGAGCTGGAACCAGTTGTCGTAGAGCCACAGGCGCAGGAGTCTTTTGATCTCGTAGGAGTCCACCGAGCGGTACAGCGTCTCGAAGTCGGCCAGCCTTGTGAGCTCGCTGCGCCCGTGCAGGAGGAAACAGAAGCTTTTCATCAGGTTGGGGTAGTCCGCCCAGTCCGGCAGCTTGAACTCTTGCACTTTCGTATCGTCCAGCTTTAAAGTGTTGTACTTCTCGTTCCAGAAAGCGTAGAACTGGTCCATGTCCGGCGCAGCCTCCTGAGGCCGCGACAACAGCAATGATTTGTACGAATAAAACGAGTACACCATCTGGAATAGCGACATCCTCACCCGCTGCGAGGTTATATCCATGAGCCTGTGTTTCCGTACACCTGTGACGTCCGCGTACGTGAGTTCGGGACTGGCAGTGTCCACATCCAGCTGTACCTGCGCCTCCCTCAACTCCGCGTCCAGCTGCCGTCTATCCTCCAGCTCCGCACGCTTCATTTCTATCTGCCTCAACAACTCTATCTGGTCGTCAATCTTGGCCAGCTCCTTATCTTGCTCCTCTTTCCCCAGCACAGGCTCCTCTACCCTGCTCGGCACGTCGATAAACCCTCTTTCCTTCTCCTCCCGCTCAACACTCAGCCTAGCTGCCACCAGTCTATCCTCGAATATTCGCTCTTCATTCGTCGCTACAAATGTATCATAGGTGACTATCCCAACAAATGTCACTATATTCGTCGTCACAAAAGTTATATTCCCCGGCGACCTGAAGTAGCTCCACATATTGCCCCGCGGATAACCCTCGAATAGTAACCCACCTGCTCTGACTCTCGGGCTAAAGAACACATTCCTATTGGGACTAGAGTAAAATCGCGACCAAAACTTGCAAAGATTATACTTCTTCATAAGTCTATGCAGGTAAAAAGACTATTAATGCTTATATTTTTAGAAGGGGGTGGGGACGATAGTATTTGTATATATATTGAAAGTATTGTTTTTAGTAAAGCTAGACTACAGATAACGAACAAGTTACAGCTTCTCTTTGACCATTGTTGAAGGTTGCTTTGGGGATTGACTCCCTTTAGGACATCGCAGTTTGTTTGAAAAAAAACCAAAAAAAAACAAAACCTTGCATTCGGATTGGACGAATCGGTATTTGAACAAGGTCAATATATCTGGTGTTTTCAAACTTGTAGAGTTATTGTGATCAATAGTACGACCAGTAGCAATGGTGTGTGGAGTCTTGGTGCGGATCCTGTGAACAGCTGTGGAGTTGTGCGTGAAACCGTGACTGATAAAGGCTGCGATGGCCTGAAGGACGTGGTCTTGGATGTCACGGTAGTGTAGACAGTTGAGTCAGAAGTGCTGGAGGTTTGTATCCACTCGGATGGAATTAACGGAGGTGCAGAGCCTGGTGGTGGAGGAGGAGGTGGTGGTTGGGTTGACGAGAGTGTTGTAGCGCTGCAATCACTAGTACATGGAGTTTCCTTGGGTTTCAAAGAGGTAAATGTTGTTGCTGTCGAGCTTGAAGTGTCTGGAGTGAGAGTTGTTGTAGATGGTGTTATAGGTGGTGGTGTAGTTGTTGTTGTAGGTAGTGGTGGTGGTGTTGTAGGAGTTGTACTAGGAGGAGGCACAGTTGTATCAGGAGGAGGCACAGTTGGAGGCACAGTTGTAGTAGTCGTACCTGAGGTTACAGAGGTAGTAGGACTTGTATTTGGAGGTACAACTGGAGTACTTGTTGGAGGAGCCGTTGTGGAAGATGGAGACCCCGTTGAAGGAGTAGTGGTGCTTTCTGTGGTAATTACAATTGTGGAGGAGGTAACTGGGGGTACTTTTGGAGTCGAGGTTATTGGGCAGTAAGTGGTGTATATTGTGGTGATGTTATTAGTGGTAACCGTGACTGTGGACAATACCGATGAGGTTATTGGTTGAGTGCAACTGTGACATATCGAGATTGTCTGTACCGTGGTGCTTCTGATTGTGGTGGTGAGCTGAGAAGAAGAGGAAGAAGAAGAGGAAGACGACGATGACGAAGACGCTGTCGATGTAGATTTCTGGGTTGTTGGTTTCAATGAGGATGATGGTTTGCTACAAGACGAACATGTCCTGGTAAGAGTAGTGGTAATGTTCGTAGTCTCTTCTGTAGTAGTAGTCCTGGAAATTGTAAACAGAGAAGGCGTTGTAGACGTTGTAGACTTTGTAGTAGTTGAGCTATGAGTGGTGGAGGTAGTTGGAGTGGTGGAAGTGGTGGAAGTAGTGGAAGTAGTGGAAGTAGTGGAAGTAGTGGAAGTAGTGGAAGTAGTGGAAGTAGTGGAAGTAGTGGAAGTAGTGGAAGTAGTGGAAGTAATGGAGGTAGTTGGAGTGGTAGATGTTGTAGATATTACCCGACAACTTGGACAAACCCGTGACGTAGACACCGTGGTAATCTTCTTGGTAACAGTAGGCAGAGACGTCGGAGGACACCAGGTGGTATACACCGTGGTTCTTCCTTCGGTGGTAGTCGTGATTGTAGACAAGACCGAGCTAGGTTCATGCGATGATGGTTGTGGAGCTACCGGAGGCGGAACCGAGGTTTCCGTGTAAGGGCACCAAGTAGTGTACACGGTAACAACACCCTGTGTGGTGGTAGTCACTGTAGACCAGACCAATGTGGAAGAATCTGAAACAGATAGTTTCAGTTCAGGTTCAGGTCCCGGTGCTGATGTTGTGGGGCTTTTCGTAGTATCAGTGAGCGTCCCCACAGATGAAACGACGGTGCCTGACGAAGAGGTAGACAATAAGCTGACATTCTGTGTCAGCGTAGCGGTCAAAGTGAGCGTCGTGGTGGAGCTGGTAGAGTCCACACCTGCAAGCAGGCTGAGATCGAACAGCGCAGAGTTGGAAATGTTACTATAAAGAGCGGAGACCTGCACTGCAAGAAATAAAAGAGCGAACATGTTATTTTTTTTGATATATTATTATTTAGTGAGGCTTTCAACAATGGATTCCAACAAGAACATCATCACTACTACTCTCCTTTAAATATGTTTTCTGAAATGGGTAGACAATAACATGAAACAGTGTATGATTGTATAACGTCGTATATAATAATGTTTTAATGTTTTACTATGAAACAAGTTACATAAAAATTAAAGGAGAGAGAGAGAAAGGCTCAATCAGTGGCCCAACGAGACGTAGTTGCTAGGGAACAGACCTTTCTCGCCGGACTCCAGCTCGCCAAGCCACCAGTCGTCATCTACAAACTCGATATTTACAATCTTGTCGTTTTCAGCAAAGGTCAGCTCGTTGTCCTCAGCAGCCTCGTAGTCGTACTCGGCAACGGCCCAGGGCTGTTCCTTCTTTTGCTCTTCTTCTGCCTCCGGCCGCTGCTCCTCTCTCCTTGGAGGTGGAGGTGGAACAGCTCTCGTCTTTGGCTCGTCCCGCTTTGGCAATGGCGGAGCAGGAGATGCCTCTTCCTCAGGCTCAGACTCGTCTTCAGGCTCATCTTCAGGTTCTTCTTCATGTGAGACTGGTACGGGCGAGCTCTTCTCCTCAGGTTCCTCAGGCTCCTCAGGCTCCTTCTCCTCCTCGCCCCAGTCGTCGTCGTCGTCGTCGTCCTGTTCCACGTCCTTGCCGCTGTCGCTGCCCTTCATCCCGGGCAACGCAACGCCAACACGGCCAATTGCCGCACTGGCGCCGTCACGCTCAACGGCCAGCCCCTCGAACCGCGATTTCAGGTCCTTGACGTCGTGCGCGACATCCGCATCCGCATCGGCATCCGCAGATTTCTCATCAGCTCTGCCAGTGCCGGTGCTGCTGGCACTGGCACTGGCAGAGACATTGGCACCACCCCGCTCACGAGCCTTCCGCTCGGCCCACAACTGCGCAGGGCTCTTCTCCGTCTTGAACCCGCGGATAACCTTGTCGTCATCCTGCACATTAGCCGCCGTCGTCGTAGGCGGACGCGTGCCGACCACGCCGGTCTTCACGAGACGCGGATCCTCCTTCGCGGATTCTTCCGCGATCGTCCGCTGCAGGTCCACGCGGCCGATCTTCTTGTACGTCGACGCTGCCGCCGCCACCGGCTCGCGCTCCAGATCGCGTTCTCTAACCGCCGGCTCGTCCCAGTCGTCGTCGTCGTCTTCCTCCTTCTTTTGCATCTGCTTTTGCTGTTGCGTCTCTTTAACAACAGGTTCTTTCTTTGGTTCACTTGCAGGTCTAGAAGAAGACAGTTTTGTTACATTGCCAGTGGCAGAGCCAGTGCCAGCGGCGCTGGCGCTGGCGCTGGCGCTGGCACTGGCGCCACTGCCGCTGGACTGGATGGAGTACCTGGCGCCGGCGGCGTTGCTGATCTTCATCAACAACTCCTTCTCGTCCAGATCGTCCTCGTCTCTCGCCGCGACCTGGACGTGGTAGCCCTTCAGCAGATTGTTGGCCACCGTGCCGAAGTTCGCCGCAAAAGACGCCCTCATCTTCATCGCCGCGCCGTCGGGACACCACCCGACAAGCAGCACCTTCTGCACGTCGGACCCCGGCGGCGACACGCGCGCAATGCCGTAGCGCACCGCCGTGTCCCCGTCGTCGCGAACACTCTCCAGGAACTCCCGGAACCCCGTGCCCACCGCGTACGGGCAGTACTCGTTCGTGCCAGCCTCCGGAGAGATCACGAGCCACTCGATGTCCCCGCCACGCACAACCTTCAGCCACTCCGCCTCAATGGCTGCCCCATGCGCATCATACTTGATAGGTTCTAACGCCATACTTCTCTCTATGCCTATATGCTTATACTACTATATGCTTATACTATTATACGCCTATATTACTATACACCCACTACACATCGCTGCATCCCCAAATACAAGAGACCCAGACCCCTTTTTCGAATCAACAACATTGGGAAACCGACCTGCTCTCGAGAACAATCAACGTTGACGAAAAAGGGTTCTGAGAACTGTGAAATTTTTCTTTTTGTTCTTAAAGAAGAAAAATTTATTTAATTTGTTTTCTTTCCTTCAAGCAGTTCTGCTAAGCTGAGAAAAGCAAGAAAACAATTGATTGATAAACAAAAGCTTCTTTCTTTTTCTTCTTTCTTGTTTTATTTCTTACATGATTATTTGAAACTTCAATCCCAGGAAAAAAAAAATAAATACAAAGAAAAATTAGAAAGAAAAAAAAAGGAAACGAGAAGTGTTGACAGATAGAAATTTGGATAGACAAGATTTAGATTTACGTATACGCTCACCACCACTCCCCCGTTTTTAGTTTCTCTCAACCCCCCCCCCCCCCAACCACCAAAACGCTTGCAAAAAAAAATGAAAGATTCTAAAGAGCTGGCGGCGCATTCAGGGAAGTTAGAGGAGCTGCTTGGCGCAGTGAGGCACGAATTTGAGGCAGTGGCCCGTGAGGCAAGCAGCTACCAGCAACAGCACCAGAAGAATTATGACTTTAAGATTAACCAGCAGCTGGCCGAGATGCAGCAGATCAGAAACACAGTCTATGAGCTCGAGCTGACTCACCGCAAGATGAAGGACGTGTATGAGGAGGAGATCGCCAGGCTGAAGCAGGAAATCGAGAAGAGAGACCACCAGCTGAACGACTTCAACCAGCACCAGCCAATTCAACAGCAACAGCAGCAACAGCTGCCCGCGCCTACTATCACTACCGCTGCAGCACAAGCTGCGCAACAACAGGACGGACTGCAACAACAAGAAGGGAAGCCAGGATTGACCCCCTTAGTGAGCGTATTGGGACAGTCTGGTGCACAGCAACCGCAAAGTTACCAGCAGATGGCTAATCTACCACCAATGCAACAGCAACAAATGATGCAGCAGCAGCAGCAACAGTATCCTCAGTATCAGATGAACACACAACCCAAGACTGAATTGGATACGAAGGAACAGAACACAGCTGCCAATGCGGGGTCTCCAGCACAAGTACCAGGCCAAACAGGAGCCTCCACCGCTCCAGCGGCTCCAGCTGCAGGGGCTCCACAACCGGCAGCTCAAAATACCGCTGCTGAGTCTACTGAGGCGGTGCCTTATAACCAGTGGGCTAATCAGGCCAAACCGATCCCACCGTTCTTGCTGGACCTTGATGCAGAAACCACTCCTGCTGAGTTCAAGAAGCAGGCAGAGGACTACTACGTTCTTTACAACCCAACCAGACCTCGTGATGTTGACATCGAGTTACACAGAACCTTGCTACATGACTCCGTCGTGTGCTGTGTCAAGTTCAGCAATAACGGTGAGTACTTGGCCACCGGTTGCAACAAGACCACCAAGATCTTCGAAGTTTCATCTGGTAACTTAGTGGCAGAACTGGTTGATGACACGAAAACCAGTGAGGATTCTGGAGCCAACTCCTCCGCTGACTTGTACATCCGCTCCGTGTGCTTCTCACCAGATGGTAAATTTTTGGCCACAGGTGCAGAGGACAAGTTGATCCGTATCTGGGACATCGCGCAAAGTAAGATCGTCATGGTACTACGTGGTCACGAGCAGGATATCTACTCTTTGGATTACTTCCAATCAGGTGATAAATTGGTCTCAGGCTCAGGTGACAGAACGATACGTATCTGGGACTTGCACTCTGGCCAATGTTCGTTGACTTTGTCCATCGAAGACGGTGTCACTACAGTTGCAGTTTCTCCAGGTAACGGTAACTACGTCGCCGCAGGTTCCCTAGACAGGACAGTCCGTGTGTGGGATTCGAACACCGGGTTCCTAGTCGAAAGACTGGACTCTGAAGGTGAAACCGGTGTCGGCCATAAGGACTCCGTCTACAGTGTGGTCTTCACGAGAGACGGTAAGAATATTGTATCGGGTTCCTTAGATAGAACCGTCAAGTTGTGGGGTCTCCGTAACATCAACAGTAACGGCTCTGTTCAACAACCAAAGACTGAGGGTAACTGTGAGATGACATACATCGGGCACAAAGATTTTGTTCTTTCCGTGACAACTACGGAAAATGACCAGTACATCCTTTCAGGGTCCAAAGACAGGGGCGTTATCTTCTGGGATAAGGTCACTGGTGTTCCATTGCTAATGTTACAAGGTCACAGAAATTCAGTGATCTCCGTCGCTGTTGCCAATAGCAAGCCACTAGGTCCAAACTACAATGTATTTGCCACCGGTAGTGGTGATTGTAAGGCGAAGATCTGGAAATTCCAGAATATTAGGAATTGATTTTCTTAAGTTCTTTTCTTCCGCTAATTTATTTTCTACTATTTCTTATTTACTAAAAAATTAAAACTCTATCGTTTCTTCATTTTAATCTTCTACCGTAATTGATAAGATTTTTGAAAGAACAGAAAGGCATGAATCAACCCAAAGCAACACGAAAGAAGAAAAAATAAAAGGAGATAAAAAACAAACAAACAAACAAACAAACAAACAATAAAAAATTGATAAATATCATGTAACGATATTAGATCTTGTGTTATACAAAATGGTTAGGGTGAACGTTACTGAAGTTTCATGATAATTTATTTTTACTATTTTAATTATTACTACTGTTAAACAATTTATTTCTTTTTAATTTTTATGCCGTTGTCGTCCCCATTTTCACTTTCTCGAGATATACAGCCAAAGAAACAAGCAATCCATTCTTTTATCATCTGGTGATGACTTTCCCATCCAAGAAGTACAACAACATTAAGATTAAAAAATCTGTGTCATAGACTATATTTGTGTGTAACAAAGGACCAAAAAACAAACAAAAATAAAATAACATAAAATAAAATAAAAGAGAGTATTTCATATTGTGAATTGGCTCATTCAAGAAGTAGATGAAATTAAAGCCAAGAGAAGAAGGGGAAACACATATATTTTTTTCAGTGGAACAAACTAACCAATACAAATAAAAACAACGACACTTTACATTAATTTGTATTCCTTTATTTCCTTTATTTCTTTATTCTTTCTTTATATCTTATATTGTAACAATAACAAAGAAAATGGCTAGCAACTCGCACTCGCTGCTTTTATCTCTCTGATTTCTCATCCCCCAACCAATCTTTAATCAAAGTACATTCCCACTAATAATTGCTTCTTTATCCTTAAACCATACTTATGCGTTGCATTAGCAAATAAACATGAGATTATAATACCAAAACTGCGTATTCGAAGAAAACGAAGATGTTATCATGTAGATGAGCCAATATAAAAGAAGGAAATGGAACAGTAAAAAAAGAATTTATGCTATATACTTTTAGTAATTAACATATATACTTTAAACTAAATCTAAAAAAATAAAATATTAGAGATATATTTATTTTGGAAGACCGGTGGTTTCATCAATCAAACATTCGTTGGTGTCTTGTGGACCTGGACCTACTCTCGTCAAAATCACTCTAGAAACATTGTTTTGGATCTCATCATCAAGTTCAAATTTGACTTGAGTCTTAACATCTTTCTCAAATGATTGAAGGAATCCTTCCAATTGGTCCTTGGAGTATTTGTTCTCCCAGCCTTCAACCTTGGAGAACAATTTGTAAATGAATGCAAATAACTTGGTTTCGTTTTCTTCTAGGTAGTATAGAACACTGTTTGGACCAGCATCATAAGTGTAGGCGACAATGGTATCTCCGTAGAAGTCGTTGATCAAGTGGCATAGCTTTATAATTTTTTTGGAGGTATCGTTAATGTAGAAGATCGGTGGGTAGGAGTCCAAACATGTGGCGTGAAAGGAGTTTGAATCTCTCATTGTCAACTCTGCAAATGTGGCAAAATCTTTTTCTGCGATACTCTTCTTCATCTCCTCGAATCTCTTGGGAACGACATTTTTAATTCTTTCCTGGAATAGATCAGAAGTTTGAACAGTCAGTTGCATTCCGCTCGTGGAGGGTGTGTCCTTCTTGTCGGCACTGACCACAAGTACGGCGGCCTTCATATTTGGCCAATGCTCCATTGGTGCGACCTCGACAGCCTTAGAGTCACTGCCATCGTCTTGCGCACCCATTTCCCAAGCAACGAACCCACCGAAAAGAGACCTACAAGCAGAACCTGAACCCTTCCTAGCAATCTTTGAGATATCCGAGTTGGATTGAGGTAGCTTGTAGAGCTTAGCAATGGCAACCACAAGCGCAGCAAAGCCAGCAGCAGAAGAGGCTAGACCAGCAGCAGTGGGGAAATTGTTCTCAGATACTATGTGTAGCTTCCATTGAGACATTGGCGGTAAGCTGGAATCTTGTCTTTCCATGTCACGACGTAGCGCTCTCAAATCAGCCAGGCAATTTTGGGTACGTTCACTGCCTAAAGAGTGCTCCGTGCCATTCAACCATAGCTTGTCTTCCTTGAATTCAGCACCAGTAGCAACAGACGTTAAGGTCCTCAAGTCATCCTGCGCCAAAGTGACCGATATGGACGAGTTCGTAGGTAGATTCAATTGGGCATCACGCTTACCCCAGTATTTTAAGGTGGCAATGTTAACGGGAGCAGTGGTAGAGGCAATGTGGATCATCTTTTCTTTATCTTAGTCAATAGGTTATGATAAAAGGATCTGGTCTTTATGGCAATTGATGTTATGTCTTCACATAGAACTCATCAATATCGATAAATACAAAATTTTCGAGTATCCATCTGGTCAAAAAAAAAAAGGTTTCAACTAACACCGATAACTGCTAGTGAACGGATTAAAGCACAGCACATTTCGAAGTCCATATAAGTGTACACACACTCTAAGACATAGGTTAGGTTATGTCCATGTTCAGGTATGGGTGCTCGCTGGTGCGGCTGCAGCGTTTGAACGCCGTTACAAGCTCAAGGATGACCGTGGCGATGACTAGGAGGTTCCACATGAGAAGTGCGTTGCTTGATAAGCCTAAGTTCACCGCCGAGGAACTTGCTAGGGCCAAAGAGGAGCGTATAAAGGGTCTAGGGTATGTGTCGAAGCTACCTACCAAATGGATACCGTATGCGGAGCTTATGAGGCTGGAAAAACCAGTGGGGACATGGCTATTATATCTACCGGGATCCTGGGCCATTCTGATGGCAGCCATGGAGACGTCTGCATCGTTAGGATCAACCTTGTGGATGTTGGGATTGTTTGGGGTTGGCTCGCTGGTGATGAGAGGTGCGGGCTGTACGATTAACGATATTTTAGATCGTAACCTCGACAACAAAGTCATCAGGTCAGTGGAGAGGCCTATCGCTGCCGGGCGAGTATCTCTAAAGAATGCGGTGGTGTTCCTAGGAGCTCAAACTGCTGTCGGCGTTGGGATACTCACCCAGCTACCCGCTGAATGTTGGTGGCTGGGCCTCGCATCGTTGCCAATTGTGTTCGCTTATCCATTGTTCAAAAGATTCACTTACTACCCGCAAGCAGCTCTTAGTGCATGCTTCACCTGGGGTGCACTCCTAGGTTATCCAGCCATGGGGTTGATGAATTGGTCAGCAATGATACCATTATACCTGGGTAGTTACCTGTGGTGTATGACGTACGACACGATATACGCCCACCAGGATAAGAAGTTTGATATAAAGGCAGGCATTAAATCCACGGCTTTGGCTTGGGGTGATAAGACAAAGTTTATCTGCACTACGCTCTCTGTTGCCCAATTCTCACTATACACACTTGCAGCTGTTAATAGTGGGCTATTGCTGGGACCAGGTTTCCTGGGGGGACTGACTCTGTTCGCATATAGAGTCTTCAAGATGATCAAAACTGTAGACTTGGACAATCCAAAAGACTGTTGGAAACATTTCATCAGTAACATTGATACCGGTTTGTATTTCTCTTACGCCTTGTTCTTAGATTACCTACTGAGACTACTAGGTTTCTTGTAATATATAGTTGAACCTTAATCCATATTTTAGAATTACAAAGTATGTACATGACGAATATTATTAAAGTAGCGTTTTAATTTTTTTTTTGTTATTTAAATCAATTCAGCTGTTCTTCTTTTTAGAGTTCACAATATTTACAATCTTTGAGCTGGACATTTCCAACGCACTTGAGTGGAATTTAACTTTCTCTGAATTAGACTTGATCATTTCATCTAGTATGGTGGGATCCTGATCCAGGACCACATTCCTCTGTTTACTATTTTTTTTGGCCCCTGATTCTTCCTCCTTCAATTCGGATTGAAACTCGAGCAAATCTAACTCCCTAATGGACTCTCTTCCAAAAAGCGCATCCAGTACTCTTCCATCTGACCCCCACACCTGACCTGACCTCGAGAGTAGGTAATATTTTTGGAGCCTTGTCTTCACATCCGGATGCTTATCCATCAGGTAAAACACAAATGAACCATTATCATCGATACCTTGTTCCCCCTTCCCTGTAAATACCCTAGGCTTCTTAGGTCTCGATATATATTTGAGTGCCCTTGTAATCTTTATTTCCCTACCGAGAAACATAGAATTCCTGTACAGTTGGCATGACGGTGTGGCATTCAATTTTGGGATATACACCACTTTAGTTACCACCCTAGAGGCAACAAATAGCGACGCTGCTGATAGAGCAAACGGTAGTATACATAGCGCCACAGGCCCCACTGTCTTAGCCATAAACATGGCGCTTCCCTTCTGATCATCTGTTGCAGTAGATAGAATACTGGAAGCAGAGCTAACTGTGAAATCCGTGAACGAGACACCATACATGAAAAAGACCAAGGATAAACCCTTAGAACCATATCGGACCAAGTTAGAGGTTTTGTAAGAGTATATCACCTCGGGCCGCCCTTTGGAGACCAGTGAGCCTATTAACTTTGAAAATGAATAAGTTGACATGCCACCACTGTATGATAAGTCCAAAATCAATTAGTAAAGATTCAACAGTTTTCTTTTGGTTTTTATTTCCTCTGAACCTAAAAGTATTACAAAAAGCCTTAAGGTTCTTAAAGTCACTTTGAACTGGCCGGTTAAACTTTATCACTAGGTCATGTGATATCAAAATCAATATCAACTCTAACAATACTAAATTTAATGCATCTCATAATGAGAAAATTAAAGTTCGTAACAGCATTAGATAAATTCAAAAAGTATATAGAGAGTTCTTTTGGTTATATAATTAACGGATACATCAGTTCATAAAAAAATTTCAATCAATCCGTAGCAGACAGTACCCATAATCATGATAAATAGTGTGAAGCTCAAAATGTAATGCCATATGGGTGCGTAGGTATACCTACTAAACAGTAACAATAGACATAAAATTACCAATATGAGTGATATTGTTAGAGATGCGATGATTGTTACAATTAAGGTCTTACCCACTACGATGTCAACATCTGAATCCTGGTCGGTGAACACATAAAGAACTATGCCCATACATACACCGCTGGTGACACACGCATTCAAGAGTGCAAATATATATATAAGACTCAATACTTGATCATGTTTATACTCATAGAGGGCTGTGGACTGTCTCAAATCTAATTTTTGATGTTCAATTAATTTTCTAATATCGTCGTATGAATTCGTCGCTGCACTTCGGTCAGAAGAAATGGATCCGTAATTCCTTTGATCATATTTGGCTGCCAAATCTTGCAATGCTGGGCTTAACAGGGTGTCAGCTCCATCGTTCATTCCAAAAAAGTGGCGTACTCGTTGTGCTAAATTATAAGTAGACTCGATAAAATCATTACTCAAGTGAATGAATCCAAAATCATTACGGCTTGCCATGCCATTCATTTCTAGGTCACCATCATTATCCTCTTGAAAAAAACTGTTTTGTGAATTTTCTTCTTCCAATTCATCGAACTCATTCCAGTATCTGAATCCAGATCTATCTGATTGCTTGAGGGATTGAGTTGTAGAATTTGCGGTTGGATCTTGTCTGCTTTTCCAACCATTCGGAGTCTTTGATGCGTCCCTTGAAATATTGCTTTGCTCAATCTGGAATTGCTTAGAGCATAGTTCGAGTAAAATATCTGATCCAATGCCAAAAAATTCATCGTCTGACAAATTATCACCTTCACCTACGCTGTAAACATCCTCAAGGATAATACCTTTCAAAGCATCGATTTTACTATCAGCAATTACAAGCTTTGACATCAATTTCCATAACGTCAATGATTGCCTAAAAGGAATGCACTCGATTTTCGAACGGTAAAGCTCCTCCATAATAGCCTCAAGGTAAGGGTCCTTGTCGTCACCACTAGATATTTTTTTCATGGGAAATTTTCTAATTTCCATAAATGAGTGATCAAACATAGGTGATTCGTTACCTGCTTTTGTACCAAAGGATATCTGGTCGTCTATTGTTATTAAGTGCAGATACTTTTTATGCTTAGAAATGTACCTTGTGCGCTTGTAGTTTATCCTGGGGCTACAAGCCCTCAAGTGATGTGTTGCAACCCATTCTGAGGCCAACTTACCGATGGGATCTGATACTTCAACTGATTTGTCATCTTGTAAGATTTTAATTATATTCGTTCTCGAGAGGCTATTTGTGATAATACTCCCTCTGAGTCCTCCAACATGACACATCATTATGCATTCCTCAGTCGGTACCTGTTGTTTATAATATTCAATAACCATGTTAGGAAATCTATTTTCGCTTTCATTGGAGAAGCTATTATCGGATAGCTTGGAATAGTTAGAAAGGATTGATATCGAACTTGATCCCTGCTCAAGTTCATCTGTCTGCACAATCCCTTCGGATGAACGTGTTTGTACTCTTTTCAATGGCGCCCTCTCGGTATCATAAAATGACTTCATTGATTTTAACGATCGCGTATCTGAAACACCCTCCTGGTGGATTATCTCTCGAGACCTTTTCAGTAATGACTCGTCGAATACTTGGTAGCCAAGATTTATTAGCAAGAACTTCAATTGCTCGTTATTGTCTGACCTGATCAGTATCCGTTGAAGACCCTCGCATTTTTCAAGAAAGAAGGCATCAAATTGTGAGTTCTTTTTTAGGCTATTCTTAACGTCATCCGCCGTTTTGTTAGAAGAGTTCCTATTCAATAGTTTCGCTCTATCAAATTTCGTTTTCTCCATACCTTCAAGCGTCCCGTCTTTCAATTCCACAGATATGTCAGTAAGCACATCCATTACCAAAGATACCTCTACGAGATAAGGCTGTAAATCCAGATGTTGAAAACTTATCCCTTCGTACCCTTGTACCAGTTCTTTACAGGTTTTAACACTTAAGATATATTCTTTGGCAATTGCCTTATCTCCATAATGTTTCGATATCTTCTTGAACAGCTTCCTCAAGCCGATCCTCTGCACAATCACAAATCTTGAAAGTTTCTGCAATAACGTACTGCAGTTCTCCAGGTACGCTTTAATAGCTCTGACCCTCCTTTTCAATAACCTCGAGTCTGCAGCTTGCTCCTCAAACAATCGGCTAATCGAGGTCTCTATCGACACAAGCTTGCTGCTGATCTCCTTCACTTTCAGGTTGATGAACAAATTAACTTGATTGAAATTTTCGATGAACTTGTCATTGAGCCCCGCAAAATCATCGAGCGAATACTGCTCCTTCCCTTCCTTGGTAATATGCTTTATTATACTCTTCAACTCTTCATAGTCGATATTACTAAGCTTCCATTCGGGCACTGATTTATCCAGAATCTGACTACCAAATTTCATCTTATCTTGTATTATTTCTTCTTATTCCCACTCCCATAGGTGAATATATATTTGGTGGGTATGGCTTTCAAATAGGTGCGTATTTATAACCAGCTCTAGGTCGGGCGTGCACTTTTAATTGAGTTTGTAGCAAGGGTCTGACTCCTTCAGTCTTTAAAAAGTAGCCCTTAAGGATCGACGCTCGGCGTACTTTTTCATTTTTTTTTTTTCATCATTTTTAAATATCAATATAGAGAGTCATCGAGAACTCCCTAAAGACATAGTTCATTATTTCATATAATAACATTCTGAGATTAGTAATGTTGTGTATTATCTTGTATTATGTAATCTATCATAATATAGAGGAGCTGGCCAAATTCAGTTTACTTTTATTGTATATAAAAAGTGTTTCGTAAACATTTGGGGGCAGAAAAACTCTTTCGTTTCCGTAAATTTAGTTGTCCGCGATAGTTTAATGGTCAGAATGGGCGCTTGTCGCGCGCCAGATCGGGGTTCAATTCCCCGTCGCGGAGAATTTCCGAATTTTTTTTTTATTCTTGCACTATATAACCATATAATATATGGTTATCTTAACAGTCCTGAAGGTTTGCAGATAAAGAATACCAGTTAATTTATTGTAACGAGATTAACTCTGCAACTTTATATTCAATTACTTATAACAAATTTAATTAAAAAAAAAAAAAAAAATAAGAAAAAAAAACTTATAATACTTTTATAATACTTTTTATAGTCAATTCCGGTTAATTGACTCCTTTTTTTAATGATAACTTTACGTGAAAAGGATAGTTTTGTATGAATGTATATTATTGGCGTGGGGCGCGGATGGGAAGGGCTTCTTGCTCATGATTGCATGTAGTATTGGCTAGTAAATTTCTCGTTGTTTAGAGACGGCGTATGTCTTGGCAGGTACAGTTGTCTCGGCAAAGTAGTCTTTGGAGTTGTCAAGTCATTGTTTCCTGTGGTGCTAGAGTACCTCTCGGTTGTAGAATAATTGCTCTGGTCATGAATACCGTACGTGCTCGGAGTATGATAATTGTTTGATGGTGGTGTTAGAATAGAGTCGTAGCATGGCAGCAATAGTACTCTATTATTCTTTGCCTCGTCTCCAAGCCTCGGTCTCGGTCTTGGTAGACGGATGAAATCTCCTTCCGGACTGCCGTGGAATGGAGTCGCGCTGTCGAAGTCCTGGTACGATGACAATCTCGGCAGCAGAGGTGGCGGAGGTACAAACATCCCGCTCGACGTTGTTGTAGGCAGCAATGGCTGTGCCAGATACCTCGTCTCGTTTTTCGACCTCTTGTCGTCAGCGTGGCCTACGCCGTCGCTTTTGCGCTTATGGCTAACCGACGAGGAATCAATCGTCACAGGGGACCCACCAGCCGAGGAGGCCACTGAGGAGTTGCTAGTGACTGATGGTGACGAACACGTGGACGAATGTGTTGTTGTTCCGCTTTGCTTGCCGCTACCTTGAGGGAGGCTCTCTACTGTCTTCATCAACCCTGCGCTGATCGCGACCTCATCTGCCAGCGTCGTCTTCGTAGGCTGCACCATCACATTGTTCTTCACGTCGCTGTCAACGTAGTACGAGACGACGTGGAACGTCTCGACCACCTTGCCGTCCTCGCTGTCCTCCACGGCGACCTTCATCTTCATCGAAAAGGTCTTCTTGACGAAGCCCGTGTACACCACGGGCAACAGCGCCTTCTCATCGAGCAGGTCCATGTCCGGCCCCGCGGCAGAACCCATCGACAGCCTGGGCACCCTCTTGTTCAGCTCCTTGTAGATCAAGAACCGGCCAGAAATCCGGCTCGGAGACCACGATATACCGTCCGTCCACCGCTTGATGCCAGACTGCGTCTCCTTGAACACAAATATGTTCCCGGGCACTATCAAATACGGCCGCTCTATATCAGAGGGCCTCCTGTCCACAAAATCCAGCTTCCCGTCCATGCACGCCTGCAGCACAAGAAGCGCATCCATCTCCGTCTCCAGATACCCTTTAAACGTAGGCGTGATGTGCATTATTATTATTTTTTTTTTGTATTATCTTAGTATTATTTTTTTATTTTTTATATTTTTGGTAGGTACCAATCTTAAATAGCGTGGCTCAATTCCAATCTCATTATATAGAAAAAAATAAAAGTGAAATAATACTAAATTAAAAATAACTCAAGTTAAGCTTATCTCCACCTTGGTTTGTGCTTGCTGTCGATGCGGTTAGAGTTTTTCCTCTTCGGTAATGCAAAAATACGTAATTTGTCCCGATTTGTCCCGATTTGTCCATAATCTTGATAATCTTAAAGTTCCACTGCGCTTATGCAAGAAAAACAAACTTTCGCTGCTTTTTTTAGAAGAAGAATTTTTTATTAATTTTTTGGGTTTTTCCGGTGCCTGAGAGAGAGAACCCCGTGCCTTGGACATTCCCCGCGCGCAGCGCGCTGGTCCCCCGTCCCTTTTCAGGGGGGGCAGGTCCCCCGCTTCTTTTGTGCGCATGTTTCTTCAAGCCGTTCGGTTAGTTTTCCAGAGGCTCCTGTGCGTGTGTTTCTGAGTGGAGGGGACCTTCGGAAAAACTATATTTCTTTCTTTTTTTTTGTACCTTTTTTTTTCTTTCTTTCTTTTTTTTTCGGTGCGAATCAACAATTTATTTATAAACAATAGTTATAGTGAAACAAATGGTACAACTGCAGAATACTGGGAGTACATAGAAAAAAAAAGAAAAGAAGGGCGATGTCTGATGTCAACGACGTTTCTCGTGTGTTTGTGGATCCAGAAGTGGAGAAGAGGGTTGCGAGTGCGGGGACCTTTGAGGAGTTAGCTGACTGCAAGCAGCTGCTGGAGTCTGAGGTCGCGCGGCTGCTGGAGTCGCTGCGCGAGCTGCACTGCGACATGGACACTCCGCTGGTCGTGGACGGGTACCCGCGCTCGGACGTGGATGTGTACCAGGTGCGCCACATCAGGAGACTCGTGCACATGTGTCGCAACGACCTCGCAACGGTGATGGACCGGCTGCACGCTGCGCTCGCGACGCAGTTCAATGGAGCGGGAAGGGAAACAAGCACCAGTGGTGTTACCACTGGTAACACCAGCAGCGCTACCACTGTTGCAGTACCGTTTGCTACAATTGTAGAGGTTGTGGCAGGTGGGCCCGTGGCCCTTGCAGGCGCAGAGGTAGGTGACAAAGTCTGCTCTGTGGGGCCGGTCAATGTCACGAACCACAACCAGCTGCGCGCATTGGCTAATCACGTCCAGGGTCTGGAAAACACCCAGGTCCCGCTGGTTGTGCAGCGCAACAGCACCGTCCTGCACCTGAATCTCACGCCGACAAGAAATTGGAACGGCCAGGGACTTTTAGGTTGCAGATTCCAACAGATATAAACAAAATGCTAAAAATAAATTTATTTTTTATACTAATATATGTATATATGTTAACCCCCGTGCAGGGTAGAAGTGAATGAAACCACATCCCCGTCCTCCAGAACACACTCCTTCTCGCCTTCCAGCTCCCAGTCGGTGTCGTTGACGAGCGTGATGATCCCAGGCCGCACAGTTCCGTTTTCTATGAACACCTCAACATCCCGGGGGCTCTGGATCAGCTTCTCTACGATGTAGTCCATGAGTCCGCCAACGGTGAGCTCGCCGGGGATATCCAGGTCGTACACTCTTTGCTTGTTCACAATAACATCTAGACCACCCAGAAACTCGGCTCTCACCTTGACCATCTTTCTCTTTAACGTCTTAGCTTGATCAATGTAAAGTATTAGTAATGTGAATAAAAAAAAATTTTTTTTCACTTTCACCATTCACACTGTGTAAAATATATGTCACGTGGACGCCCAGCCCTGCCTGGGCTATGTTACCAAATGCTGATTAAGTAAGTCCAACGTTATGTCCATATAGCTAAATGGGAGGTGGGAGTAGGATCTCCGTTGCCCATTCACGTTTGTTGTGTCTATTGCTCACCCAAGGAATAAGAAAAGAAGAAATGTCCTGGGAAAAAAAATGTCCCAGTAAGAGGGTGAAAAGTGTCAACATCAGCTGATAATTTAAAACTGGAGACCTTTTTATCGAAACCGGAATAACTCAAACCATTTGTAATTCCTCAATGCAGGTCCAGTTCTTCACAATGACGTCATTTTACCGGTTTATTAGGTTTTAACCCACTAGTCCAACCCTCTATAGTGAGCCACCCCATTGGCCCTGGGCAAGTTAAGTACTTTGAGGAAATATTCTCTTGGGGAGAATCAAAAAAAAAAAATAACGCATCTTCTGGATGTCAAGCTAGACCATGTGAGATAGTCCTCGTTTGGTAGTGAAAGGAGAAGAAAAACCCAATGGAATTTGTAACGGTAAACTCAAATAAACATTCCATTGGAGAGATCTTCTAGGACCCCATTATTGTATAGACAACTTATAAAAAAAAAGAACAAATGGGGCAAAGCCAAACGTATATACAAGTTAAAAAGACAATAGGGGTAAAATTCGCTTCTGCTTGACAAAAAAGGACAGAGGGGTTTTTGTCTTCCTTTGGAGCAATGGCCCCTATTCGTTGCCATTGTTGAAGAAAACCTTGTTACTGTTCTTTCTTGCAAGAAACTTTTCTATGTAATTGTGTTTCTGTTCTTGTTACTACTATATCAGTATAGAATGAAAAATATATTTTTTGTTTGTGTGACGGTTCAATTTCTCCGCAACGATAAGAAATTAGTATGCTCGCGTGGCGTAATGGCAACGCGTCTGACTTCTAATCAGAAGATTATGGGTTCGACCCCCATCGTGAGTGCTTTTCTTTTTTTTTTCCAAAAATAAACTTGTTAATATTTTTATTTAAAATTGGTTGTGAATAGCTAACACAGAATAATGAACAAAAGAAGAAGTAAAAGAAACAAATGCCACCGTACACACTGAAATCAAGAAGGAACGGTGTAGAGTCCATTTACCTTCAGTCGTGGATTCTTCGCTGTCTTACGCGGTGTCTTGAAAGACATAACGTAAAAGTTGTCCAGCGGATCAAGAATGGCGCAAGACTGCCGATGCTCAGTCCCGCAATATATACAAATAAACGGCATTTCGTAAAACCCACTAAATTCTATAAAGTGGACAATTACACTGTGTACGCGGCCGTGAGGGACTCGAGTCATCAGATACTTAGTTGAATTCACTCCCACATGCGTATCGAATTTCGAACGGAAGTACTCCGCACGTATTACATCTGAGACCGTCAATACCCTTTTCATTATAGGCGATTGCAAACTGAAGGTCTACGGGATGGATGATATACGCGACAGATACGGGCCAATAATAGCGTCGCTGGTCGCGGAACTGAACATGCCCTACATTCCAATCCTACTGATAAATCAAGCGTTCCAATTAGAATACGATCAGATTGAAACGATAAGGAACCACCCGCTGGTTTACAGAGATATACCAGGCAGGTTACGGTGCCGGGAAGCCAGCACAGGGTAAAAAAGTTCAATATATATATATATATATATTATAAGAATATATGTTAAATAAAAGTACAGTTACATTAGTTTTTTTATTTCTCAAGGTCCTTGACGATTTCAAGGACCTCTTTCTTCCCGTCAGCAACACTGACCTCGGGTGAGACTTTTAACCTCTTGAATTTCAGTTTGCCATCGACAAATACAAAATGTGACCGAATTGTCCCCGACGCAGGAGTCTTCTTGGCACCTAGAGCGCCGATGAACTCACGGCTTGGATCACACAGCAGGTCGTAAGGCAGGGAGTACTTGTCCTGGAATTTCTTTTGCGAAGACGGATTATCGTTGCTTAGCCCAAGGACCAGCGCATGCTCCTTCAAATCGTCGTAGTTATCACGGAACCCACACGCCTGTCTGGTACACCCGGGAGTACTCGCCTTAGGGTACAAGAAGATAACAATGATCCTGTTATCCTTGGCCAATGCCTTCAGAGAAACCTCCTTGGCATCCTGGTTCTGTAACGTCACATCAGGAATCTCGTCGCCAATCTCTATCTCCCCACTTAACCCATCCTTTTTAGGTTCCTTCACCTGGGGTTGCACTACCTTCTTGCTGACTTTAGCCCGTTTCTTCGCAGGCTGCTCCTTAACAGCATCAGCTGCATGCTTGGCAACAAGTCTGGCTGATTTACGTAGTTCCATTTTTCGACTGTATGAAAGTTTATATATATTTAAAAATACAATAGAACTCTGGTTCTAAGCCAATTGAGCATTCCCTCTCCTTTAAGAGTCGAGAACGAAACTAGTAACCTATCGACACATGTTGGGGGATCACACAGTTTCCTACCCAATCTCGATTTTTCCACCTGTTATCGCTCTTGAAGAAGGTGCACTTGGGATATAAGAAAAAATGCCCAAAAAGTAACAGAAACCTACAGCAAGAATGAAAGTTTTGTAGAGGGATCCGCTAGTAGCGCAGGGTTCGATATTATCTGATACAACCTGACAAAGACTATAGTTATTTTAAACAACTTCTTTGTAATACGATTGAAAAAGAAAAACTGTAAAGTGACGTTCGTATAATGGTACGAATTTAACACGACGATAATAACCAATAGTTATTCAAATTGTCTGTTATTTGCAGTGGTTAACAAAACACTTTTCATTATTTATTTTTTTTGATTACAATTTAGATAATGTGCGTGGGAGGGGTATTTCCCTTTACTTTAACTAAAACTAATGGTATGTATATAATAGCCTTTTCTTTAGTCCAAATAGTATCTCTTTCATAAGCAGAATATTTAATATTTTACACTTACAACAACAAAGCTGCGGCACCGGCGAACATAGCACCCATTCCGACGGTAGCGGCGACAGCAGCGCCGTTCTTGGTCTTGGAAGAGGAAGCAGAAGAGGCGGCAGAAGATGCAGAAGAGACGGCAGAAGATGCAGCAGAGGAGGCAGAGGATACCCTGGAAGAGGCTGCGGAAGAGGCAGAAGAAGAGGAGGACCTGGAGGCCTCAGAAGAAGAAGAGGAGGAAGATGAAGAAGAAGCCGAAGATGCAGAGGATGCAGAGACGGAGGAAGATGCAGAAGAAGCGGCAGAGGAGGCTGCGGAGGAGGTGGCTGCGGAGGCTGCGGAAGAGACAGAAGCCAAGGACTGAGAGATGACTGAGGACAGAGCACTGTTGTCGTTGGCAGCAGAGGAGGCAGCAGAAGAGGCAGCGGAGGCAGTGGCATCACCACCGTTGGAGTCTTCCAAGTATGGGGAGATGTTTGGCAAGATTCTGGAGGAGTACCATGGCAATCTGGTCATGGCGGTGGTGACCTGGGCGAAGTCGATTTCGTCGTACATGGTGGTGTAGGAGTCATCGGTGGCGGTGGTCATGGCCATGTATAGGTCCAAGACGTGGTCTGGCAAAGTGAAACTTGGGTCGTTCTCAGCGAAGGAGATGTACTCGGTCAAGTGGCCCATAACATCACTGATGATGACGTTGAATTCCTGCAACTCAGCAGAGTTGACAGAGGCGGAAACCTTGGAGGCAGCGATAGCAGCAGCTAGGAAAAGAGCAACTTTGTTGTAGGCCATTATTTTTTATTTGGTATTTTTGGTTCTTGACTAAAGCAATATCTTTTTTAATTTTCCAAGAAAGAAATAAAGGGAAGGTAAAAATACCAGCTCAATTGAACCTTATATACTGGTTCAATATGAAGGGAAAAAAAATTTTTTTTTCCTTCATATTGTTAGCATACGCTTCTCCACCCTTAGGGAAAGCTGTTTTCAAGGTAATTCAATACACAGGGATTAAGAAACTCTTGTAGAACAATCCTTTTCACCCTCAAAGGGCATTTAGTTCTCGAATTTCCCTCCATTGAAGAAACATAAACGACATTTTCTTTTTCCAATCCTTCCACCGTATTAGGCCATGCAGTCAAGGAGTTCAGCAAACGAAACGTTCGTTCCCCTTTGAAGACGGCTTCATGGCGACCACAAACGATCCGGTCAGGATTAATATTTCAATCAAACACTTCGAGAAGGAGAGGAGACCATCGGCTGCCATAACAGAGAGAGAGCTCGATGTCGTTGAGAGAACAATGGACGAAACTTTAATTTTAAACGAAAAGAAAAAACGCCCAGAACGCGCCGCAGAACCGGAAAAACTATCGCAAAAAACAAAAAAAAGAAAGAAAAAAAAGCAATGTGCCCGAGATCTTTTCGTGGGGTGTGACACGTATAAGCTAAATTATTATTATTAGTAGGGGGGCCCTTCCCCCCAATTAGAAACGATAAATTCCAGCCCTTTCCCCTCATCTGCAAAGGGTTTGGGAATTGTTCTACAGACTTTAAGGCTGTGAGGGGCTCGATGGGTCGGGGTTCGATGGGTCCTCGGCCCAGAGGCGTGCGATTGCGTTGATCTCTCCCTGGTAGTCGGAGCTGAACTGGACAAAATCGCTGTTTGGGTGTGCGGTCGGTGCGAATGAGGGGGGTTTGTCGCTGAAGAGACAGTACATAAACATCCTGCACTCCCTCACATTCATCCAGGTGAACAAAGGGGGGTTATCCACCATGAACCCATCGATGAGGAGCGGGGAGTCGTAGAAGTCCTGCAGCAGTGAGACCTCCCGGTGTCTGTCCGTGAAGAACTTGGGGTCTCTTTCGAAGTCCTCCTTTGCGCAGTCCTTGAACTTGCACACTTTGAGTCCGCCATTCACCCACTCGACCTTGTTGTCTGCACCGATATGGCCTATTTGTGCCGAGCATATCTTGTGGTACTTCACCCCTTCTTGCTCAAACCCGCCGATCGGCCCGAGAATGGCAGCCCTTCTTTCGTCAATGTAGTACGGTTTGTTGCTCATGAGTGCGCCGATCCAGAAAAACTCCTTGTCCCCGTGGAAGCACTCGGATAACTTGGGCTCCGTGTTCAACAAAAACCCCATCAATAAACTGTCAAAACTCTTCCTTTTGTTGGCTACCACCAACCCGCTATCCACGTGGTGTAGTTCTTTTTTGGCGAATAGGCGATAGTAGGTATTGTCCTTTGTCGATACGTACTCGTCCTCATTCGACAGATACGGACTGATCTCGAACCCAGAGTTCAAGACCCGGGATTCACTTCCAGATAATTCGGCACCTTTCAAAATCTCTATGCATTGGTTGTCGACTTTACCAGAGGTGATGTGTCTATCCTGGTACAAGTATAGGCCAGTGGCAGTGTATTCCGGCTTCTTAAAGAATTCCCTGGGCTTGATAAATGGGATAACATCCGCATCCATTAAAATAAATTCGTCAAAAGTGTTGAACAGTGATGCCATCCATTTATTGTTGAAGCCCGTTATATATTTCGTAGCATACCCTTTATTCAGGATCTTTGTGATATCAACGATGGAAATGTCTTGTTTATATTCTTTGGCAGCCTCTCTAATTCGCTCAATTTGTTCAGCAGGTAAATTATTACTGTGAGTAACAATTTCGATTGGTAATCTGTTACCAATGTGCTTTAGGACCCGAAGTTGCCTGCTGAACATGTCAACATCGTCAGGTCCAAATGTCGTAACAATGCCTTTACCTCTTGAGGCCTTCCTCCAATTACTCAGGAACTCTAAGTTAGCCTTCTTAAGAGGCTCATTAATCTCAGGTTGTGGCAGAACCTTATCTTTATTCAGATATTCAATCTGCGGCCACACTAAATCATCCCATAGTTCTAGGTTCAAAAACGGGAATATCCGTTCCATTACTTCCTCCTTCTTGTTGGAAACTTGCGTGTCATGCAATGCATCAAATAAAGAGAGCTCGCCGTCCATGTAGCAGTAGCTATATAAACGAATCGATTCAGCCAGCCCAGCAATGAAACTGAACGACCTTGCAGTTATTTCAAAAGGTTTGGGATTATTGTCGTAACTGTAAAGTGCCATAGACTTCAGGAGAGTTTTGCATTTCTCTTCCTTAGGTGTTTGATCAACTTTCCATTCCCCTGGGTTGTCGTCCTTTTCTTTTGCTTTGACGCTCTTCAGATAAGTCTTGAAGATGGTGTTTGGTAATGCTCTTCTGGTACCTCTGTATATTCTTTGAACACCGACAGCTATCGCCTCATCCCTGTAAGTGCTCAGGTTCCACACCAAAAGAGCTATGGTAACTAAAAGACCCACATATATAACAACTTTCTTCTTTCCCTGTGTATTAAGGCCGGTCAATAGTGAATGGTTAAGCATCATTTATAAAATACAGTAGCAATGGGTGATGGATTTGAAATGAATGAACAGTTTCTTAAGAAATGTAAAAAAAAAAAGATGAAGGTAAAATGATGAAGGATGCAGTCGTTAAGGATACACAATAATGTGATAAAATTTCTATAATTTAAATAAGCAATGGTAAATGTCAATAAATATAGGCTGATCTGATATGTGGTTCCTGCTGGGCACGATACAAAAGCTGATGTATTCAGTTTAGTTTCCATTTTAATGATTTTTTCTGATTTTGTAATTTTTCATTTCATGTCAACCGCGATACGCTAACAACAATATTGATAGAAAAGAATATATAAAAAGAGTACAAATATTAATTGAAAATGATATGCGATGAATGCAAAAGTCATATATATAGCGTAGTTACAATGCTGGAAGTAAAATTATAAGTTGATTCTTGCCTCGTTCCATATTTCTGATATCCTACTGAGTCTTTCTCGCTCGCTATCACTAAACCTAACGATTTTACCAGTATCGAGTTCTGTATCTGAATTTGATTCGGCGATGAACGCACAGTACATGTACCCTTTACATTCGCCGATCTGGATCCACTCATTTTTCTCCGTATCTGGGATAATGTAGCCTTCTATATGAAGCCTTGAGTTGTAAATGTTGTTTAGGTTTTCCAGTGTGCCATATCTTTTCTCGAAGTAGTCCTGTGCTTTACTCCAATCCAGTTCTGCTGCATTATCGAATTTACAAGTACGTAGACCACCATTATTCCACATGAGCCGGTCTCTCTCGTCACTGTGACCCATTTGTGTAGCACAAATGTAAGATTTACCGGTAGCTTCGACCTTGCCCAATGACCCGATGATACCTGCGCTCTGGGAATCGATGGAGTAGTCCTCGCCTGCGGTGAAGGCACCAATCCAGAATAATTCCTTGTCACCGTAGGTGCACCTGCTGAACTTGGTATCCTGGTGCAACAGCTCGGACATTATTAAACTATGGAACTTGGTTTTCTTGTTAATAACTACCACACCACTATCCACATGGTGAAGAGTTGATTTCAAATAGAATTCACTGATGGCTCTAGCTTCAGAGGTCACTGGATTTTTTAAGTTCGGGTCCCCCAGTTTGAAAACTAGTTCTGTGCCAATGATCCCGTGTTCTTCGATGGTCGGTTCAAACATAGGCATCATCTCCGCACAGAAATTTGGACTGTATTCACCTACGATCTCTCTATCCCGCCACATTTGGAACCCCGTAGTTATGTAACCAGGTAAGTTGAAGAACTCATCTACTGGGTAGTACGGCACGGCGTCTGCATCGATGAAGAGAACATCTTCGAAGGTATTAAACATCGTTGCAAACCATTTGTTATGAAAGTTCAAGATATACTTTTGCGCGTATTCTTTGTCCAGAATTGGTTCCAGATTAACAATGCTGACATCCTGCTTGGTCTCCTCTGCGAAAGCCTTTATCTTCTCCTCGAGTTCGGGAGTCAGTTCAGACCCCTTATGAACGATCTGAATCGGGTATTTATTACCTAGTTCATGCCAAATAAACATTTGCTGGCGTAGTAATCTGACATCGGCCTGACTCACTGTCAGCACGATACCTTTGCCCTTGGCCTCTTTGATCCAATTGGTCAAGAAGTTCGCGTTGAACGCTGTCACGCTGAGACTCGTCTCTGGCTGGCTGGTAACTTTCCCAGTTCTCAAGTTCTTGATCTCAGGGTACAAGTATTTGTTGTAGGACGGGAAGATGTCCTTCAAAAATGGGAACATCCTGAACTGGTAATCGAACGCGTTCGTGAAGTAGTCGTTGTCCTTGAAAACATCGACGGCGTCCAGGCCGCCGTCCATGAAACAGTACTTAAACAGCCTTATCCTCTCGGCTCCTAGCTGCATATTGATGTCGTCCAGTACCTCGTTCTCGTGCGAAAAGAACAGATCCATATTAGACCAGTCCGGCTTCGAGTATTGGCCCTTCAGTAGGATCCGACACTGCTCCTTCCTCGAACTCGTCCGCCAGTTCAAAAGCACGTCAACCTCACGCTCAGATAAGCTCTTGTGCGTGGAAAACAGTCTCCCCAACCACGACTGGCTCCTCCCAGACTGCGTCTGCGCTGCCTCCATCATCCGCCGGACCACATACGAGAACGCCGACACACGGTTCGCATGTAATAGACCCTCCAGATACCCGTTCGACGTGGCTGCCGATGTAGGTCCCGTTTTGCTATACAGCTGTAAAACGGCGAAAACAGCTAAAAACCCCAGAAAAACAGTGACGGTCTTCTTGGACCCGACACTAACCATCCGAAACCGTACCATAGCGCTCTGTTCCTAACTGTTTTCCAAGTCCTTTGTGGGTTTAGTTAAGGTATTGATTTAACGAGGTTCGTTAAGATCTACGCGATGAGATCTGAAAACCTGACATCGAAAAAAGATAAAGGGAACAAACTTTATTTACAATATAGCGCTAAAGAATCAACAAGATAAAAAGCAAAACTACATATAATTTTATAAACTTCTGGGTCGTGTATTTGTTGTCTGACTCTAACAAATAACATAGGTATAATGGAAGGGCAATTGGAGTTGCAAAACTCTGAGGATAGAGGATACAATGAAAAACATGCCCGAATCGTCCAGGTAGATGACGATGTCTCTGATGATGTCTCTGACGATGAATACGTGAAGGAGGAGGACAGCCAGGAGGAGAAACCGTTCTTCAAAACTGATGAGCTGGAATACCCTGAAGGTGAGCTGAAGGGATGGCGTGCGGAGTTCGGGGGCGTTTGTGGCATGATAGCTTGTGTGGGTGTCATTAATGCCTCGCATGTGGTAGAAGGCCATATCAAATTTCATCAACTGCGTAATGGGTCACCTTCTACATGTGGTTGGATATTCTCCTTGTTTTTCTTTTTTGCTTACAGTACATGCATCTTTTCAGGGACCTATTTCGATAGGAATGGGTTCTGGGGCCCCGTCATCGCCGGGGCTGTGCTACATGTCGCGGGTCTGTTCGCGACCGCCAACTCTTCAAAGGCTTGGCATTTCATCCTGAGCTTCTCATTAATGCTAGGTTTAGGAAGCGGTTTACTAATGGCTCCTTTAGTTGCCGCACCTGGTCGCTATTACGGTAAGAAGCACAGTACGGCGTTGGCATTTGCTACCGTTGGGGGCTCCATCAGTGGTGCAGTATCCCCAATCATCTCACGTAAATTCTTTGCCTTGAAGAACGACCGTTCAAAGTATTGGTTCATCTTCGATATGCGAATGTGCGGGGTCTCCTTCTTATGTCTACTGGTTTTTACGATGTTCGTCACCCGTAAGAGACAACCTCATGTAGTGCATAATGCTAAGTACAAAGATTTGTCGAGGCGTATATATCTTATGAATATAATGCATAACTTCGGTAGCAGGGGATTTGATGGAACAATTTACATATACTGTTCCATTGGAGTCGTGCTAATTGTTTCCATCAATGAATTATTTCGCCTCGTACTGCACAGCCCATGGTATAGCCGCCTCAGGCATTCTGATCATGGTTCTCAACTTAACAGGTATACTGGGCAGGCGGATCTCTCGGTATCTAAGTGTTAAGTACGTGCGCTTCTTTCATCACCATCGTCATGACTTTGTAGCTGAGCATTGTTATGTTCATCGACTGGATCCCCTTCGGCAAGTACGCTCAAAGATATCTACGTGGCCAGCAGCGTGACATCGTTTCCCACCGCCATCAGTTCATAATATCGAGATACTACTGTGTCGGCTACAGACTGGTGAAGTTTTGAATATAGATTGATAGAATAAAGGACCCTCTTTAAAATACTTTTCTGTATTTATTTAGGACTGGTAGTAGTTTATAAAGAAGTTGGACATTCAATAATACATGTGTCTCTCATGTAACATGTATTAATGTAAAATATTGTAAAAAAAAAAAATGCTTCCAATCGGATTTGAACCGATGATCTCCACATTACTAGTGTGGCGCCTTACCAACTTGGCCATAGAAGCATACTGTTGAATGCGGTTGTACAGAAAACAATCGCGAATTTACAGTAGCGGCCCTAGTTTTTTAATATTATGTCAACCAATCTTAATATTTATTATTATAATAGTTACTTGATTCAAGAACAAAGATATATGGTGGTAGTAATGTACAACTTAGTCCTGCTTTCTGGTTGATATACATAGATAGAACCCGGTTGCGTGAAAAAGCATCACACCTAACGTATTCCCCTGTGTGTTCTGTGTTGTAGTTGTGCTGGCAAGCACTTTTAAGAAATGAGTTCCATACTTGTAACAGCATAGCATGAAGACCAGGGCAAGATATTGTACAAATGGGTGACGCGAACGTGGAGTCTTTCAAGCAGCAGATATCCCAGGAAATAGCAGTGGCCAACGCTACTGACCTCGTGGCCAAAGTGTCCGACAACTGTTTCGAGAAGTGTCTGCAAAGACCTTACTCCAACGGCAACGACGGCTGCGTCGACCAGTGTCTCGCCAAGTACATGCGCTCATGGAACGTTATCTCGAAGACATACATCAACAGGATCCAGAACGCCTCCGCTGCAGGTGAAGTTTAAATAAGTTTTCTCTTTATTTTATTTCCCTTATGTACTGTAAATAAAAAAAGTAATAAATAAAATGCTTGTGCAGAATATGTAATTTTCTCTTCTCCCCCTCTACTCGTCGTCTTCGTCTTCGGCGGCTCCCAGCTGCAGCTTGACGTCCTTCCACAACTTACCTTTGTTGTGGTTCTCGTACCATGTAGTGACGGCAGTGTCAAAGACACCCTGGAAAACAAACGCCGAGGCCAGAATGCTGCCAACAAATATAGAGTTTCTCTTGAATAAGACCTTGTATAGCGACGTGAATGACATTGTTAGTTTGTGCTGCTCTAAAACTCGACTTCAACAATATCATGCAATAAATATCATATTTTCCTTATATATCCAAGAGACTTCCCTTTGACTTCCCCGGCTTTGTCGGAATGGACCCCCGCTCTGATTTTATTGGCTGAAAACAAAAAATTTATAAAAAGTCGTCACGTGATTCGTTAACATTAATTAAAAGATTACAAAAAACTACAAAACTACCTTACCAGTCTTCGTCGGACTCGTCCTGCCACCTGTTTCCGTCGTCGTCGTCCATCTGGAAGTCCTGTTCGCCCTGGCCGTTCTGGACGGCGTCTCTGAAGTCCTCGAATATCTGGAAGAAGTCGCGCACGTCGCCTTGTCCTGCCGTAGCGTTCGGGAAGCCGAACAGCGTGGTGGCCGCAGCCGCAGCCGCGGCTGGGCCGCCCACGCCCGCAGGGAGTGCGCCCTCCACCATGTCTATATCTCTTATCTCGTCGTCGTAGAACTCCTCGTCGTCCATGGGTCTCGGCGGGATCCTCTGCCCTCTGGTGATCTCGAACAGGAACCCGTTGGACAGGATGTTGACTCTGAACTCATCGCCCATGACTCTGCTGATGTACCCGGTGACCTCGTTGTTGATCCAAAGCTTGTTCAAGTGCTCGTAACGGGTCAGGTTTAGTGTCGTTAGATCCCCACGTCTCATCGCGTTCCTACCGACCTCGCCGTGAGAGTTCAGGTATGGAGCCGATATAAAGATATTTGAGGGAGGCTGGCTCAGGAACAGGCATATCTCACTTGTGTTGGGCATCAAAAACAGACCAAAAGAAGAGAAACAATTAGACAGGTGCCGTGACATTTCCCTTCTGTCGGTACGTAGATGCACCTTCATGCCACAGGTCAGACAAATCCTGAAATCAAGTCTATTATTAGGGTTGATGACGTTTGTCAGTGACTCCTCCATCAGATTGAACCGCTTCGAATCAGTAACATAGGTGTTTAAGTACTTCTTCAAATTGATTAATTTCACAACACCTGGGTATTCGTGTGGGATGTCTTCCAAGTACGGATCACTACTCTCGTACCTTTCCTCAAGCAACGAACTAACAAAGAGCTCATCAAACGACGAGAAATCCGTGAGCAGAAGGGTACATTGGTTTGCAAATTGAACTGGATCTTCTGTGCTTAATTCGTCTTCGATATCAACACCTTTTAAAATTAACTTCTCCTCCTCAGAGCTTCCTACTAATAAATGGAATACCTTCAACATAATCAAGGATCTCTTATATGTAGGGACCACTTGGTTCAAGATAAATGAGTAAATAATATCATAGTATTCTTGGGTCTTCTCTGTGCTGTTTCTCAAGGAAGAATCAATGTTTTTGAAATACTCGTTCTCATGTTGCCTTATGGCCGAGACAACACCTGATGGAGCAACATAACCATCCTTGGCCATATTGACGAAATCAAAGTTTTTCCTTCTATCATTTAACCAAACACCTTTAAAGTAAGCTTCCACTGTTTGCTTAACGAAAATATACATAGCCGTAGAAATCGCTTCCTCAAATGTTGTATTTTGGAACAAGGTGCTTTTCACAATGTACTGGAACAATTGGTTCAGACAGTTACCACTATCAGAGAAGGAGTCATAAATTTCTAGTTTATTTGTTGGTTTTCCCATAATATAGTAAAATAGAGACATGGATATAAGGATGTTGGCCAAAGTCTTAAATTTTTGTTCCTTGCCCTTGATATAAGTATTGTCAGATGGTGGATCCAACCTTGAAGCAATTTCTAGCATGCTGATGGTATTAGCCCAGTGAGCCGCCATGATTAATGACGTATCTGTGTCATTGAAGTCAGCAGATTTCCTGACTGTCTTGTCAAAAGAAGATGTTTGCGGTAGGATTAGATTAAATATTGAATGAATTGATTTATATTTAGAGACACTGAAATTTTTGAACAATCTCGAAATGACATCTAAAACAGGCATGGAAACATTAACGTTAGTCATGGCTAAGTTTTCTTCATATTTTTCAGCCTTGCAAATAGGGATAATGCAGTTAGAAAATGATTGACATAGTGGACAGATAAATGCATTGGAAGAAAAACGTTTCTTTTGTATGTATCTTCTGAAACAATTATGATGGACATGGTGGTTACATGATACAAAAACTTTTCTGGAACCCATTTCAGAATCAAGTCTTAAATCTTCCAAAACAGTAGCGTCTGTTATAGAGGCCTTCTCTTCATCGTTGTAAAATCCTTGTAACTTACCAGAATAATCCTCAGCAGAATAAACGTCTGCCTCTCTGAATGCTGGCGAAAAATCGTGATAAGCAGGTACAACAAAGAAATCATCTGATGCATCATCTTGACATAGAGAACAAGTAAAATCTTCCGAGTCCGCAACCTTTGACCCTATCATGTCAAAATCAGAATCCTTATCTTCAAAAACATTTGCATTCTCTTTCATAAATTTACTTTGTTGGTTATTAAATTTTGCTAATAACTTGGCCTGATGTTTCTTTGCAAGTCTTTTCTTTCTCTCCTGTTCTGTTTCTTCTAGGTTAACACCTTGATTTAATTTCTTGGTTTTATACTCATCAACATATTCCAACCCAAAACTTGTAATCAAAGAATCAAAAACATTTTCTGGGTCCTTCCGGATCATAACTTCCAACAGGAAATCAGCTTTATTGGTAACACCTTCAGAAAATACGTTGGATTTCGCGTTTGCAATACTTAAAAGTAAATTACAAATAGATTTGGAAATGAAATTTGATGGGATTGAGTTCTTCCCATTAACCTGTTCATCATCTTTGAAGATGCAATGAATTAAGTGAAGTAATTCGTTCAAGAAAATACCACCTTCTGTATCCAGACAGACTTGTAGCAATTTATAAATTAATTTCGCAAATACATTAGTTCTTGTGAAGTCACCCATTTTTGATGCCTTCGGATCTAGATGTTTGGGATGGACTAATTGAGGCGTCAAAATGGTTTTGGCAACTTCATTCTTCGATTTGGCTAGATGAGTTTTGATAATATTTGCGCTACTTTCAAATTCATTTTCAAGGTTATCCAGTCTCAATGGGTCGATCTTGGAATATAAGTTCTCCTTCAACATGAAAACACCATTATCTGCCAAGCCCTTTGGTTCAATAAATGTCGATACTTCCGCAAGAGCAGTATCAAACTCGGTACCATCTTCGGATAGGTAATCAGGAATATGTTTCAGTAACTTTGAGTAGGACAGGGGTTTCGTGTACAAACTGTACATGATGGCGGTCTTTATTTGAGAAAATCTCTTTTCTTTTGCATTAGCATATGTTTTGAAGAATCTTCTTTCAGTCAACAAATGGTACAGAAATGTGATGAATTGTTGTAGGATCAAACCAACCTTATCTTGGTAGACTGTTGAAGAGTACTCCACTTCACCAGTAAACCACTCCAAAAGCTCCCATCTATCTAGCATGTTGTAGATTACCCTTGGTATATTCTCAGTTTCCCACAACAATGATAATTGATTCAAATGTATGTCCCTTGAATACGAATTCAATTCTGGGTTATTCTTATAGTACGAAGCCTGATGTAGAACCGAAACACCGTTCCTAACCCAAAAGCCCACGTCAATTTGAGAACAAAGCACTATAGACCTTAATGAGAAATCACAAATAGTCAGGAAGTCATCGCAATCAACCTTTACAATTTCGTGTGCCTGAGTTAATGATGTCTTTTCAATTAGGAAGGAGAAGAATGTGTGTATTGGGTTCATGTACGCAACAGGTTCACTGCTGACATGAAACTTGATGATATCTTGGGTTCCAACAATCTCTTTATAAGTTAGTGAGCAATGAGATAAAAACGTGTTCAGAAGTTTAATCGCGTTATGTAATAAATCCATATCAATTTGATCTCTGTACTGTTCCATAATTTTATCAATTGTCTGCATGATGCTATAAATAGAGGTCGTGTATTCTAGATATGGGATAAAGTATTGGTCCTCGTGTAAAACATGTTCACCCTCTTTCCTCTTTAATTTCCATGCTCCGTTAAATATTTTGCAGAGGGTTACAATAGATACAAATTCAGGAATTCTTAGTGGTATATTTGGATCATTAACTTTACTCAAAAGAGTTTCCACAGTGTACAACCCTTGTTTGAATGAAATGCTATAGCTTTTGGTTGGATTACTCTTTTGAACCCTATGCCAGAGTAAAAAGGGACCTTCATATCTACAAAATTCACTGAATATATCAAACACAGACCAAACTATGTCGATGAAGCTTCCATTGCTGAATATCATTGCAGCATTTGTAGGGCACGTAAACAACTGCACGATACATTCCCTTAACGCAGTAAGTTGTGGCTCTCTATCCATGTATGCAACTGATCTGGTCATGTGGTTAAATATTTCAACTATCTGACTACAAAACAATGGTTTGTAAAAAAACGATGAAGATAATGTAGGAATAATCATATTTTGTACCTCTTTTCTTAGTCGTTTCCAATACCTGTTATCGAAATATAGCATATATTGAACCCTTGAGTTAGTATATTTTCTATCTTCTACTGTATCTAACTTGTTTATGCCTGTCGATATGGTGTCCAAATTTTTCGTATCCAAAGTTTTATGCCATCCTAGTGGTATCTTATTACCTTTTTCCAGTACTGATCTAGCAACGCATCTGTGTTCATCTCTCTTGTTAAACAAATTTCCAAAATATTTTTCAATTACTGGTGTCATGTCCACAGTTTTGTTTCCATCATATTCTGAACATAGCACTTTACCTAACGCATCTCTAAATGTAGTCTGAAAGTCTGGATCTGGAATAGAAAGACAGTGGTTGATCCAGTATATTAGGAATTTCGAAGCCTCTTGATGTACGTACTCGTTCCACGATGTCAAGGTGGCACTTAGGCCGTTCGTTTGGACCGCGAAAAATCCACCCATGACAGAAGAAAGGTCCATAGAACATTTTAGCATCGCCCTCCCTTCACTATCGATCTTAGAGGTTAAAAGGTCGGTGTGCACATTATCTGGAACACCTTGTCTTAGCGCTGTTGTGGCTTGAGAGTAGTTGTGGAATTCATCATTATAAATAATAACGGTATAATCTTTTGGTTCATTGCAAAAACCTCCAGGAATAGGCTTGGTAGTTTCACCATTATCAGACTCCGTGTCCATTAAATCCGATGGTGTACCTGCAATGCTCCCTACAGGAGTTTCTTTTTCTACCTCTATATCTTCCTTCTCCTCCTCCTCAACTAACTCTTGCACGCCACTACCTTGTTGACCTCTATTTACTTTGTACCGTAGATCCCTGAGGAATGCACTTCTCTCGTCTATATTTCCTGCCTGTGTGTAATCTCTTAGCTTCACGGTAATACTCGTCTGAAGAGTTGATAACGGCTCGACGTTCTGGTTGAAAACATCGATGAAATGGTCTATGACCTCTTCCAACACAATTTCGAACAACCGGCCTGTTTCCGGTTTCTTGAATATGCTCGATGAGTCCCTATCGGCAGATATGCCCTCTGTATTACTTGTTATATCTTCCTCTTCTAATTCTGCTTTGCAGTTCAATGGCACCTTCCACGCCTCCTCATCACCACAGTCACAGATACCGCTGGTGACGTCTGAACAAATATCTGTATACACATGGTGGCCGACATGATCCTCGGGGTTGAAACAGAATATACACAGGACACACGTCTCGTCACATCCACATTCATGACACCTATACAGGGGTTCTCCAATCTTAAATTTCCTCCCGCAATTCCGTCCCGTATGCCTGTGCACCTTCGTGACTTTCTCCTTATCAAGCTCAAAGAACGAATCAGATTTGGTGGCCCACACATGGTCTATATCCTTGATCTCTTCCATCCCTTTCGGAAAGACTCCGATTGGAACGGTATCGAAAAGCACCGGCAGGTTCTTACCACCGTCACACAACATGAAATACAGATATCGATATAGAAATTCTCTCAGTGTGAACGTCATCTTAACGCGCTCCGTGGGACCTCTCGTGCCAGCAAAGTACGGCATCTCATGGACGCTATTGAGCGTATTCCGGATCTCTAAACGCACCTGATCCATATCCATCCTTATTTTTTTGCCTTAGAAACCTCTTAACTGACGACTATTCTCTTACCAGATCTCCAGGTCCCAAATCTTCAGAGTATACCTTCCCAGCTAATAAATAAATCTGAATACCGCCTGAGAAAGATGCAATATCCTTTAGTATCGCCACCCCTTTGAGAGTTACATTGTTCAAATCTGTCTCATTTTACCAAATTTTTTTTTCAAGAAGCTGTCCTCATCGGCAATTTCTTTTTTTTTTGTGTTGAAAGTGACAAAACTTCTGGATGAAATCACAAAATATATAATCGAACGTATTATTTTATATTTTATATAGTTATAATCTTACTTGAAACAGCTCAGAGGGTGGCCTCTTTTAGTTCCTCCGCGACGGCTTCGACTTTGGCACCAGGGTATCTAGAACCCTTGTTCTTCGGTTTCTTGGCCTTCTTCTTTTCCTGTACTGGCGCAGGGTATCCCTTGACCTCTGCCTCTTGGTATTCCTTGTTGTTTTCGAATTCGGCTCTGATAGGGGCCAGCAGTTCGTTGATGGCGTCCGTGACACCGCTCTTCAGGTCGACAGGGGACAGCTCTTCGTCCTTGAAAGCGGTTTGTAATGCTTGGAACGAGTTGTAGGTTATTGGGCCACCGAACTTGTCTGGTCTGTTGATGTGGAATCTGAACTGGTTGGGGCCCTTTTTCAGTTCTTGGATTGGTGCGACGACGAACTCGACGAAAGAGAGCAGGCCGTTGTTTTCTATGTCACCGGGACTGCAGTAGGCGCTGTTGATCTTCTTCGCGACTTTTTTAGGTTCTTCCAGCAGGTCGATCTTGGAGTTAGGGTCAGACGCAGACATCTTGCCGCCTTGCGTCAACCCTGGCACCATTTTGTTCATCAAATGCGCCCTCTTCTTGTAACCGATTCTGGTCAGGTTCTCTTCGGCGAGAACGAAAATCTTTCTCTGGTCCACACCGCCAAACTGGACATCAACGTCCAGGTACTGCTCATCCAGGGCTTGCATCAACGGGTACAACAAACCACTCAGCAATGGGTTGTCGACCTGCTTGACAACATCCGCACCGGCCCTCTTGGCATCGTTCTGCGAAACCATATTGGTCAACTTGAACAGGTCCAGGTTGTAGTCACCGCCCAATTGGTACGAGGAACCAACCACAAACTTCAAATTCTCAATTGGAACATTAATACTCCTCAGGATCGCCTTGATAGTCAGCTCGTAGTACTTGGTTCTGAAGTTGACAACTTCCAATGGTGCCTTCATGTTGTCCAAGAACGCGTGCATGTCAGCAAGGAGAACTGTGACCTCGACACCAGCCTTCAAGAAGTGCGCTAGTTTGGTCATAGGTACAAAGTACCCACAATGTGGCCTACCTGTTGGCGCTGTACCCCAGTACAACTTCAAAGGTCTCTCTTTCTTCTCCAGCACCTCTTTGATGATTTGCTCATTTAAAACTTCCTGCAAGTTCTTGGTAATCCACTCGTACTGCTCAGCTGGCTCCATTATTATCGGTATTTCTTTTGTCATTGATTGTATATTATTGTTATAAGACAGGCAAGGTAAAGTTGTGGTCCATCAATCAATCAAATTTTTTTTTTTCTTTTGCTTTTATTCTTTCAAAAGTGAAGAAATTGTGTCATTACCACGCAAAAAAAAATAAATGAAAAAAAACATCGTGAGAAAGTACTCCAATGCTAACAGGATATGCCGCTGTGATGCTCCCTGTTCGGTATATACTACTCTCTGTTCGATACCCCATATATCTTGGGCACGGTTCCTCTTCCCACTCCCCTTGGCCTTCCCTTGACGGAGTAGGGAAAGAGGGTGTAACGAAGGTAATAGAACAGCACGATTACTTCACTACTTGTTCGGCTTCCATTCGACTTGTCCCCCACCTCTTCACTATTTCTAGTATAGCGTCTGGCCACGGTTTTATATTGTCTTCATCCAATTCGATAAACTTCCGGCCGAGCGTCTCAGGTATACATTTCCACAGTAACCGCGACCAATCCTGGAATCGTACTTTATCCTCCTTCAGTACCTCCTGTATATTGATGATTGTATGTGTATAGTTAGCAGTTAGGTCGTCCTGAAACGTCATATCCTCTGAGATGTTGATCTCGAGCTCGCTCAGCGGCGTCTCAAAAGTACATACAAGCTCTTCGTTAGGGTCCAGGATGATGCGCGGACAGAACCGCCCCAACAGCGAGTGTAGAGCGTTCTCGACGTGCTTGGCACGTATATCTCGGTGTGCCTTGCTGATCCGCCGTATCTTCCCCTCGGTGCTGTCGATCTCGGTGAAACATATTAACTGCGCAGCTCTGCTCGCCTCCAGTCGGCACTCCTTCTCCTTGAACTGGTGCGTAATGTTGACTCCAGAGTACAGGTACACCAGCAGAGCCTCCAGCTCCTCCCAGAACAGCAGGGTCGAGTCACCAGGTGGCTTCAAGTGGTATCTGTGCATTATCTCAGGCCAATTCGTTCCCAACGGGCCAACTTTCCTCTTCTTTCCCCCGCCATCACCGTCACCATCGTCGCTGCCACCATCACTATCGTCATGGGCCCTGTCACGACTACGCCCCCTTTCGGTACGCTCCTGGTTATGAGTACGGGTGGCATCATCGTGATTGACCATGTTCATGTGATACTTCGCCACCAGCTCAGCCTCAACCTCCCGCCGGATCTTCTCCTCCAGCGACCGCACGAACCCGCTAAATTGATCAATCAGCGCCTCTGCCATACCTGAGCTCCAAATTGGCTTCTCACTGTCCTCTCAGATCAAGGTGAACCCTTCTTATCCATTTTAATAATCGCTGTGATTAAGGCCTTTTGCCGCCTCGGGGCCTCTTAAAAGCGAAAAGGGTTTTGAACACAATTTAAAGTGAAAACATAGTTCTTCTCTACAAGTCAAACAGCAACAAAACCCAACTAAAAGACAGCTGTATTAGTTACAGGAATTATAAAATGTTGTTGCGTGTGGGTGCTAGACGCATTTTCGGGCGTCAAATGTCTGGTGTCGCAAGGACGGGACTCCTCTTTGGGTCCTGCCGCACTGTGGCTGGGCTTAACATCAACGGCAGACGGTATTACTCTGATAAGGACAAGAAAGACCCAAACGAGGACAGGAAGAAGGCGTTCTGGCAGTATGTCAAGTCCAAGGAGTTCCAAAATACGGTTTACCTGACGGTGGGTCTGTCATTTATCTACACTCTCTTGACGTCCAGTAACGAGGAAGCCCAGGATCCACTGACTTTCCAGGATTTCAAGACCAAATACCTGGAGAAGGGACTCGTCAGGAAAATTTATGTGGTGAACAAGTACTTGGTTGAGGCCGAGCTGGTTCCGCTGGGCAGTGGGTCCAACGGGGGCGGTAGCGGACTCTACAACGTCCCCATCCCACGTATGATATCCTTTACCATCGGGTCTGTGGATGTGTTTGAGGAGCAGCTGGAAGAGGCCCAAGATAGGTTAGGGATCCCCGCTACTGAGCGTATCCCTGTTCAATACGCCGAGAGGTCATCGCCACTTCAGTATCTGTACCCATTTATCCCCACAGTGTTACTGATTGGTGGTCTTTATTTTATAGCTAAAAAGTTGAATCCCAATAACATGGGCGGTGGAGCAGGTGGCTCTTCTGGTATGTTCGGTGTCGGCAAATCAAAGGCCAAATTATTTAACAAAGAAACAGATATCAAGATTTCATTCAAAGATGTGGCAGGTTGTGATGAGGCAAAGCAAGAAATCATGGAGTTTGTTCACTTCTTGAAGAACCCTGCTAAATACACACAGTTGGGTGCGAAGATTCCGAGAGGCGCTATCCTCTCGGGTCCACCAGGTACAGGTAAGACTCTACTGGCTAAGGCAACTGCTGGTGAAGCTGGTGTCCCCTTCTTGTCAGTTTCCGGTTCCGAATTTGTTGAAATGTTTGTAGGTGTAGGTGCCTCCCGTGTAAGAGACCTGTTTGAACAGGCCAGACAGATGGCACCTTCTATTATCTTTGTTGATGAAATCGACGCCATTGGGAAAGAAAGAGGTAAAGGTGGCGCTCTTGGTGGCGCAAATGATGAGAGAGAAGCTACCTTAAACCAACTGTTGGTTGAGATGGACGGTTTCACAACCAGTGACCAAGTTGTTGTTATCGCTGGTACCAATAGAATGGATGTCTTGGATCCGGCTTTAATGAGACCCGGAAGATTTGATAGACATATCGAAATTGATGCCCCTGATATGGCAGGTAGAAAAGCTATCTACAATGTTCATTTGGAGAGATTGAATTTAGATCCTAAGATGATAGATACTGCTGAAAAAAGAGATAACTTATCTGGCAAACTGGCAACATTGACCCCCGGTTTTACAGGTGCGGACATCGCAAATGCCTGTAATGAAGCAGCTTTAATTGCTGCAAGGCATCAGGATACTTATGTAGAACTGAGCCACTTCGAACAGGCCATTGAAAGAGTCATTGCTGGCCTCGAGAAGAAGTCAAAGGTATTATCACCTGAAGAGAAGAAGACTGTCGCATACCATGAAGCTGGACATGCTATTTGTGGTTGGTTCCTACAGTTTGCTGATCCATTGTTAAAGGTGAGTATTATTCCACGTGGTCAAGGTGCCCTGGGCTATGCGCAATACCTGCCATCTGATCAATACTTAATTAGTGAGGAGCAATTCAAACACAGAATGATTATGGCTCTAGGCGGTCGTGTAAGTGAAGAGTTACATTTTCCATCTGTCACCAGTGGCGCACACGATGACTTCAAGAAGGTGACAAGCATGGCACATGCAATGGTCACAACATTAGGTATGTCAAAGGAGATTGGATATATTTCTTATGATCAAAGAGATTCAGGACTCCGTGTTAACAAACCATTCAGTGAAAGAACTGGTCGAAAAATTGACCTTGAGGTCAAGAGAATTGTAGATGAGGCACATACAGCTTGTAAAAACTTACTGACAGAACATCTAGCTGATGTTGATAAAGTTGCTAAGCTGCTACTTGAGAAGGAGGCGATAACAAGAGAGGATATGATAAGACTACTAGGTCCAAGGCCGTTCCCTGAGAAGAACGAAGCCTTTGAGAAATATTTGGATAATGGCCTGAAGGGAAACGATCCAACTTCGCCGGTAGCCAATTAGTAATTTTTACCAATGAGCACTTCGCATTATCTTTTCCTTCCCTTCATCAGCTCGATTATTGAAAATTATTACCTTTTTTGCATATTCTTTGTTGTCTTATGTCGTTTAAAGGATTGATTTCTTCTCTTATTGGCAATTATCCTGGTAATCACCAGACCAACTCATGGACATTCTCTTTTATCTTCTTTTCTTTTTGTTGTAAATAATTTTCACTTTCATTTAATGAATCTATTCAATAAACTATATATGTTTAGTATAAAAATAATAAACAAGTTTCCCGTGATAATATTCTGGATAGTGTAATATATAATTTCATCCTTACTGTTACAATTTTTTGTTGTTCCCCTTTCATATTTTAGAAAGTCTCCTCATCAATGATTAGGTTATTGTTGGACACAAGTGCTTCAGTTTGATTATGATTATGGTGACCATTCTGTAACGGCGTTTCCTCATTAATATTTGCTAAATTGCTATCTCCTTGATCATGATTTACATCCTTATTCGGTTGTGAATCAATAGTGGCATAGAGAATTTTCTGTACTTTACCTGTGAACTTTTCAAGTTCTTTGACATCACCGTTATATAACCCCTCTTTGATGAAATCCTGAGTTGTTTGAACTAATATTTCAATATCGCGTAATTTTGAGAAGTAGAAATTGTTTTCAGCCTCCATTGCCGTCAGGGCTTCCTTAAAACTGCCCATTTCTTCTTCCATGGCTTGTATCCTGTTTTGGGACTGACTAAGTTCCGTCTGTAACGCTACCATTTGTTCACTTGATACCCTCCTATTCACCCCTGAATTACTACCGATGCTACTATATCTAGATGGAACCGAGTGAATTCGGCTCGTATACCCACTAGGTTCCGTATTATTTCTCCGTTTTGCCACGTTGAGAGTTGTGTTGCTACTGTTATTCGAGTAAGATATAGGAGTGCTATTGCCGCTGGTCGGTTTGGAACCAACAGGACGAAATCGTCTTCTAGCCTCAGCATCATATTCGCTTCCGTCCTTATTGTTGACCCAATACTTTTTCAGCCACTGCAGGAATTCCAGATTATCCTGAAACTTACATTTGATCAGTTTATCCACGTAAACTGTCTTTTCGATGTGATGTTTTGTGAAATTGCTCTGTAAGATCTTGAAATTCGTTTGATACTCATATTCTACAGTAGAATTGAAGCGTACTCTATTCATGGGTACGTCCCCATATATGGAATCCATGATCTGACAGTACGCAGCCCCGGTGCCGCATTCTTCGATCTTTCTGTAATTCAATTTCAGCAGATCATTCAACCAATTCAGCAACTCCGTTCTAGACTCACCAATACCGCTCATTTGTGTTATTAAACTATCCAACGTAGTGTTTTTACAGTCAGGTTTTGGTGATGGTTTAAGGTCTTCTTTATTTACATTTGTTTTATATTAAGGTGTCGCGTATAACGCGTTTTTCGTGATTTCGTGAGCTGTAATATTGCTAAATACTTAAAAACACTTAGATGAGAAGATAGTTATAAAATATAGTTATTAAAGGTCTCTGATATTTCATTTATTATCACTTTATTGAAACAATTTTTATGTAGTTCGACACAAGATTTTGAGAAGGGATGGGATAAGACTAAGGAAGGTTATGAGGAAAGAATTAAATATTTAAACCAGATACTTCACAAACTCATCTACAATTTTTGGTTCTTTATTATGGAACCTTCCTTGTACAGGTTATCTAACTTATCTTTAAAGAACTTGGCAGCAATATTTCTTTTGATTTTTAGTGTGGGTGTAACAACGTCATCTTCGACCTTTAGCGGTTCGAGTCCTACGTATATATTGTGAAGCTTTTCAAACCCTTGGAGATCAGTACAGAACTTGTTAATCATTTTTAGTAAAGAGGCTCTCATCTTTGTGTTCTGATTCAATTCCTCAATCAATTTACTGTCCGACCAGTGGTTTATCTTTGGATAGAAATGGGACAAATGAGGTCTTAGGGAGACCAAGTCCAAACCTAGAATACCAACCAGATAGTTTTGTAGTGAGTTACCGTACACAAAAGTCTGGGTGATATATGGGCACGAAGAGAGGTACGTGTTTTCGATCTTTTCAGGACCGATGTATTCACCGTGAGCCAGCTTGAAGAAATTTTTGACACGGTCGATTATGTGCAAACGACCTTTCTTGTCGATGTATGCGACATCACCAGTGGAGAACCATCCGTCCTTGTCGATAGCCTTTTCTGTCTCTGTAGGATTCTTGTAGTATCTGTTGAAGACTTGCGGACCACGCAATTGCAATTCACCTTTTAAATCTTTCTCGGCATTGTATCCCATATCTGGAACAGACTTCAACCTGCACTCGCCAGCAATGCCAATAGGTCCACAAGATCCGACATCCTTCTCATCGGGTTCACTTATACAAATACCGGCAAACGATTCGGTTAACCCGTAACCTTGTCTCATGCCAACGTCCAGACAACTCTTCAAGAAAAGCAAGGTTTCCTTCGAGATCGGTGCAGAGCCGGTGATCATGAAATCGGTTCTGGACAATCCAAGGCCATCGCGAACTTTGTCGATCAGCAGTTTTTTATAAACCAGGCTGTTAACGAGCGAGTTATCAGGACCCGATTTTGTAGAGTACCTGTTAATCTTTGCGTTCACAATGGTACCAGACAAAGCCCTCGATACAGCCGATTTCTCGAATGAGTTCTTAATACCAGCTTCGAACCTTGTCAAGATACGGGGCACCAATGCCAGGACATCAGGTTTCAAAATTTGTAGGTCCTCGACCAATGCCGTGGGGTCCGGGATATGCAAGAACCCGCACCCGGCGCCAATGGCAAGGTCGTAAGCACAAATCATTCTTTCAAATATGTGTGCCAACGGTAAGAAACACAAATCGTACAATTGTCTGTTAGCCTTGTCCGGGTTCATTCTAAATGTGGAGAATGCAAATGCCAGCCCCGCGGCAATGTTTTTATGCGTCATTTCGACACCCTTGGGCAAACCGGTGGTGCCTGAAGTGAAAGAAATAGTGTACAGGTCGGACGGTTTGGGTTTGATAACAGGAATTTGGTTCAGGGACCCTAGTCTCTCCACCTGTGAGAGACAATGGATCGATATCTTCTCATCCCTTGAGTTCGTTGTGGCTGGCAACGAGTTTCTATTTAGCAATTCCAGCTCATCCTCCGTCAGGTCCTCTATACATATCAATGTGTTGACGTATTTGAGCTTGGGTAAGATCTTCAACACTTTGTACATGTTCCCCTTCGCGAAGACCAGCACCGGCGACTCGGTCAGGTTCATGATGTACTCCGAAGTCTCGGGTCCCAGCGTCTCGTACAGCGCCGTGTTCGGCAAGGAGTACGCCTGGCACCCCAGGTCACACAAGATCCACTCAGGCCTATTATGAGACAGCAGTGCCACAATAATATCCGAGTTGTCTGTCAGCGTCCGCTTCCGCTTGGTGTTCACAAGCGTCATAATACCACTGCCTATGGCCTGCGAACGCTCCAAGGTCCGCTTATACGAATCAAAACAATAGAAGGGTTCCCACGCCTGTTTGGCCTCGTTATAAGGCCTATGGCCCAGACAGTCGTTATCTGGGTGGTTTCTCGCAGAGAACAGGAAATAGTCGTAGTACGTCGACAGGTTACGCGCCATGCTCGACACCAGCCGCTCGGGAGACAAGTTACTCCTGTAAGTGGCGCTGTAACCGGGCTCGCTCGACCCGGCAAGCGGAACCGCCTGCTGCGCCAAGAACTGCTTGTACTCCGGATAGTCAGAAAGCGGCAGCAGCGTCTGTAACTTCAAAATGTACTCATCAGTCCCCGGCCGCAACCCGGAAAGCGCCCTCCGCAGCCTCTCGTACCTGGGTGAGCTCTCAACAAGCTCAGTCAACGAAACTTCACTCATCCTTTGAATCTCAGCTTTAGCCTCTTATCATTGGAAAGTAATCTGATGATGATCGTTAACATGCACCGTTTATATATTGCCCAGCTTTCCCCAGTAATGAACTCCAAATAAGTCATCGCTTTGGGCTGGCCCTTAAAATCTATCGGCGATTATTCCGCTGGAACCGAAAGCCCCAAAAAAACACGTTCTCTACGGCGTTTTCTGTGCACAAAAACCCCAAAAATTGTGGAGAAAAGTAAATTTATCGTTGATTGTGATCAGTCACTTTTCACGTTTTTGTCGCGTTTTTTCGTAATTTATGATATTGCCACAAAAATAAATGAATAAAACAATAAATAATATATATTCATATAAATATAATAAAATATAATTAATTATTCCAGGTCCTGGAATATGTTTGAGTTTGGGTAGGCGTAGTAGAACAGGCCCATTCCTTGGATGTTCAGTTTTTGCCACAGGGAGGCCATCGATGGCATTTTCGCTGAGATTTTGTCGACCATGTTGGACAACAGCGTGTCGTCGAGCTTGTTGAAGACGGTGTCGCCGATGTACCACGTCTTCTTCCTGTCCTCCTCCAGCTGGCGCTGCAACAGCTTGTAGCTGACGACATCCTCGTTGTCCGGGTCCTTGAACATTTGTATCTCTTGCAACAGAGACTCGCCGTGCTTCGAGGCAAGCGTGTCCAGGTACCCAGAAACATAACTGTGTAGTTCCTGCTTGTTGTTTAAATCCAAAGCATGAACGCATACGCTAAACAGAGCTATAATGGCGGTAACCTTCATTTGTTAAAAATATATATATTTTCTTTTTTCTTGTTTTATTGTAAACCAGATTACCTAAAAATTAATTTTGTGACAAAATTAGCTCTCCCTTTTATAACATTTCCATGGACCTTTAATAGCAATAGGTAATACCTATATTTTTGCTTATTGTCTTGTTCCCTTTTTATCATTCCAAATTGCTAATTTTTTTTGTGCTTTGTATAACTTTGCTAACGTATATATACGCTTTCGTAAAAAACACAATATATACAGTACATAAGATCAAAAATAGAGTTCTTTTATTTGAAGCTAGCGCAATTTCAATGCGTCTTGAAACCCGTCCGCAAACACATCGGGAATACCCGGCCCAATGGCGAAACCCATACCACCAAGGGATACCTTGTTGTTGTACAGCTCCAGAATATCGCTTTCTGTCTTGTACTGCCATTGCATGTACCCGACACCATACCTTGGTAAACACTTGTTCGCAGTGGTAACTTGCCACAAACCTCTATCTAGGTCATTGAGTGATAAACCAAGGTGTCTCTGTAAAGCCGCCTTAACATCATCTATAACTCTGGTCTGTTCAGGAACAACAGGTTCTCCTGTAACTGGGTCATTTAGCAAGTATCCGCCAACCATCGCTGTTAATTTCGTGTACCCTTGTTTGTCCTGGGAGAACAACGCCTCGGAATCCTCTAGTCCCTTGAAGTTATGTTCGATTACTGAGTCGAAAATCACACCCAAAAGCTTCTCCTTGTTCGCGTTGGATTCAGGAACCAAGTACCCGAATCCGCGGTATTTAGCTGGGATGATATCCTTATCGTGTAGATAAAAGTTCACCAATACGACTGTATTAGCCTTAATGGTCCCCAGACTCTTCCCAAGTTTAGGGCTTTGATTTGTAAACACTTTAGCTAGGGTGTGTGGAATTCCCGTCAATCTAACATGGTCGAATTCTTCTGATTTATCATTGTTTACTTCTACCGAAATTTTGGCGTCCTTATCTTTGCTGACTTTTGTGATCGCCTTTCCTTGATGAATTGTTACATTTGGAACGCTCTCCAGACCTGTGAGTATAGTCTTACAGAAAGTCTCCAAACCACCCTGGAAACCCAGCATTGGGTACTTTTTCAAAGTTGAAGATAAACTATGAATTGAAGTCTCAGTTTTCTCTAGTGCATCACAGTATTGGTTCAGTACATTACTTAGTTGGCTGTTCTGTAGCTTTCTTTCCTTTCTCGTCCTGTACATGTGCCACAGAGCTTTGCTGTTAGAACCAAATACTTTCTCATTATACACCATTTTGTGCATGGCTTTCTGAGAACTTAAGGTATTTATATCATCCGCGTAAATACCACGATAAACCGCACTAAATACATTCTTACCTAGATGTTCATTACCCATTCGTCTCTTTAAAAGAGATGCAACTGTTTCATCCTGATTAGGATTCTTGCTAGTGGGCCTAAAGAATTCTCCCAGCATAGCGGGAATAATACCTTTCCCTAACCCGCTCATAATAAATTTTATACCAATGGTAACAGAGTTAGGAACCTGAACCATTTTATCATTTGGGTCCACTAGGAATTTCTTATCCGCATCCGAGCTGGACTCAATGTAGTTAACTTTGTCAATCGCGTTAAGATCTCTCATAGCATCAATCATCATCACGGACCCATCAGATACACCCCTCAGAGTCCTAGGACCTCTCTCGATCATGACGGGCTTACCAGTCCTATCTTGCGTCTCCCATGAGTTGATCCACCCACTGCTCCTGTTAGCTGCTTCAAAAATAGTAATCTTCACATCAGGTCTAAGTTTGGACAGAAAATAACTAAAGGAAAGCCCAGCAATTCCACTACCCGCAACCGCAACTTTGGCGTTCCTAGGAAGTGACGGTAGAGGCGACAACATTATGTACTGCTATAACCTTACTTCTCCTCACTGTTCTTAAAAACTTTTTTTTCAAAACACTTTTCTTAGCCAATTTGAGCTGTTCTTTATTTATAATATTCAATGAACAAGAATATTGGTCATTCCGTTGTATTGGGAGTCTTGTTCAGTTTGCAATATTTCTGCTCGTGGATATGATTCGACGTCATGACGTCAAATAAGAATTCTTATATATAACATGTTCTACGGGTTATTCTGTTGATCCCCATTGTTCTCCAGACTTGGGATTTGGCTTTCGTCGTATAGCGTCGGGAAGCATACAAAAATATCTATAATTTATTATGAAAGATAGGCTAATTACTATATTTAGTCTATACATCTTACTTCTTCATACCTAATGCCTTCTCTCGATTCTGTTTCTTTTGACTTAGTCTCCAGGAGTTCTGGTCCTTGGAGTGTCTATTAAAGAGTGGCTCAATTTTCACCCTTTTCCTTGTATTACTGTTAGCATCCGCTGCCTTGTAGAAATGTGGGGCTGCCTGTAGCAACCATTGAGGTTCTATACCTGATATCTGTGACATATACTCACGGCTAGTTAGTACTAAGCTGTGGTATATTACATATTCGTACTCTTTACCATATAATGCACTGGACGGGTGAATACCGACCTCAGTTCCACCGTTAATAGTCTTATAGCCAGCTTTAGATTCACGTTTCGCAGCGTTCAGGAAGAACCCACTTACTAGTGTCTCTCTAATAATCTCTGGGTTTCCGTTACAGTTTATGAGAGGTAGGTTTAACCTGTTAAAAATCATAGAGATTTGTTTCTTGACATCTTTTGCACGTTTTAAGTGTCTGAAGTGTAGGTAGTTGACTTTGCAGAAATCTTCTGTATACCTCGCTTGGCTCCATTTGGTGTAGACATTCAATAATGTTAGGTGATCACCGTAAGGGTGTTGGAACCTTGCTTTTCTGCTGTCAGCCTCCTGTTGTTTGTCCTTTGGTCTAAAGAACACATTTTGAACTGAGAGCATTGATATTATTGTTATCATTTCGTCTGAACAGCCGTTACTAACTGAAGATAGCAAAGCTCTGGCTAGCGTTGGTTCCATTGGGAATAACGCCATTCTTTGGCCTAGCTTGGTAAGGTGGCCATCACTATCTAGTGCCTGAAGGTGGTATAGCTCCTCTAATGCGTAGATCATCAAACCTCTCGGTGGTGGATCCATGAAATCAAAATTTAATAAATCATTAATACCCATCGCTTTTAGCATTAATATTGTATGCAAAAGGTTTTGCCTCTGAATATCTGGAATAGCGTTAGGTAACATTTCATTCTTAAAAGAAGACTCCGTATATAGCCTGTAACATTTACCTGGTCCAGTTCTACCTGCTCTACCTTTTCTTTGATTCGCTTGCGCTTGAGAAATTGGAGCTACAACCAATTGCTCCATACCCGCCTTAGGGGAGTAAATATTTACTTTCGAAAACCCTGGATCAACAACATAGAAGATACCATCAATTGTTATAGAAGTTTCGGCGATGTTGGTAGCAAAAATAACTTTTCGGCTACCTTTTGGTGTTGGTTCAAATATTTTGGATTGAATTTCACTAGGTAGTGCGGAATAAACTGGTAAAATGATTAATGGACTCGTAGTATTTTCAAGATTTTTTACTCGTTCGAAGAGGATTTCACAACATGTATCGATCTCCTCTTGACCAGTTAAAAATACCAGGATATCACCAGGATCTTCATTCACGTGAATGTCTACAACACAATCAAGCGCGGACGCTACATAGTCCATTGAAGGATTTTGACTGTACATTACTTCAACTGGATATGTTTTACCTGGAACGTTGATAATAGGACAACTATTGAAATACTGAGAAAATTTTTCAGAATCAAGAGTTGCTGAGGTAACTAATATTTTCAAATCTGGTCTCTTTTTTGCTGCTTCTTTTAGTAATGCAAATAAAACATCTGTTGCGACTGTTCTTTCGTGTGCTTCATCTAACATGATGATAGAATATTTGGACATTATTGGATCCATTAATGCCTCACGCTGTAGCATCCCGTCTGTCATATATTTTATTCTTGTACTTCCAGATGTTACATCCTCAAATCTCACGGTATAGCCCACATCCCTTCCTATTTGACAACCAACTTCCTCGGCGACACGTTTCGCAACTGAGATTGCAGCAACACGTCGTGGTTGAGTGCAGCCAATGATTCCACCTTTGCTAAAACCTTCCTCATCTAAATATTGAGTAATCTGAGTTGTTTTACCTGAACCTGTTTCACCAACAATGACCAGAAATTGATTATCATGCACAGCATCCACAAGTTGTTGTCTCATAGAATACACTGGTAATGATTTCCTTTGAGCCGATATAGGTTTGTTCGACCTTCTACCATATTTAATGCGTTCCTGTTTCCTACTCTTCTCCCATTCTGTTAATGTAAGTTGATTCTTTAAGTCATTTATCTCTCTCTTTATGAGTTCTGGATCCTTTGTTGGGTCATCCATGATCCTTTTCTTTCTAATCTCCTCTTCAATTTCTTTTTTCTTTGCTATTTTTTCTTCTCTGTGTTCTAACACCAATTTAGACCCATGCATTACGCTTCTATTTAAAGATCCTTTGGTGTTTTGCGACAGTTTTGGTGGCTCAAACTTTTTTGACGCCATCTTCCCTTGTTTCCGCAGGAACTTTGGTCTATCATTTGGATTTAGTTCTACATCTAAATCACCAATGTCCGGCTCTTCATTATTCTCCTGTATCTCAGACAAGAGACTTCCCTCAATTTCTGCAATTTTTCCAGCGTTGAGACGGTTATCTTCTTGGAGTTCTGGATAGTCGTCAGCGTTAACCGTACCAGAGGCTATTAGTTGTCTAATCTCCCATCTCTCTGGTGATGTAAGTTTCCGTTTCTTTAAAACCTTATCATCCTTTGTTTCCTTGGTTTTATATCTTCCCCTCATTTGTAGATCATCCAAATCCACATTAACTTCTTTCATATGCTGGCCGGTAATTTGATCGATCCCTTTCATGGAGAGCGATATCTTACCATTATCTCTGATCTTCGTTACTCGAGCATAGACCATTTGACCCTCTTTCACTACATCGGAAGGATGTCTGACTCTATTTCTGTTTAGCTCTGATATGTGTACAAGACCATCGTTTTTAGTGTTTTGAACATGCAATAATTTTACAAAGCACCCAAAGGATGCGATACTGGATACAACGCCCTTGTATATTTTACCCACCACTGGCTCCTCATTCTCCTCAGCACCTAAATCTCCTAATAAATCTTTATTGTCAGCTATATCGTTCCATTCGATCGACTCATTCGGCAGCTCCAATCCATCATTTTCATTTTTAATTATACTTTCTTTCTTGATTGGGTTCTCTTCTCGCTCAGCTAGCCTCTTATAACAGTCGCAGAGTTTTTGGGCAATCGAAGTTGGTATGCCTGTCTCCATCTCATTCAACTTCTTTATGAAAGCGCTTCGACTGGGGCTTTCCAAAAGTATACTTACCACAAATTTCGAAACGACTATATCTTCGATCCCCATATCCTCCTTGAGGATCTTTGAAACTTTTAGAGTAATCTTCATTTCTTCAACTTTATTGCCATGGTACTGCTCAAATAGCTCCTTTATTTGACTACTTCCCAGCCCGATGTCTAAGTCACGTATCTGTTTCTCAAAAGCCGGCAGAGTCCGGCACCCATCAGCAACATTCTGCACAAACTTCAATACCAAAGGATCGTCAGTACCTAATATCTGAGCAATCTTAGCAGCATCATTCATTATTCTTTTTGTTCTTCATAGCCAAAGTCATTCCATAATATATAAGAACGTGGTTATAGCTCATCGCTTAGTCGTTATAATTATTGTTCTTTTATTAGGTGTGTTGGGCATCGACCTGTGCGTGGAAAAAAGAGAGAACTGTCACGTGACAGCATACCAAAACTTATGTAGTCAAGAAGTAAGAAGAACTGGTACTTAATATCGAATTCATTGAGGTTGTATAGAGTTACTTTATGTATATTTTTTTTATAGATTACTGATCGATTTCTCTGATCCCATCCTTATCCACTATCTTCACGATAACGCCCTTGAAATCAACGGGCATTCTCCTCTCCAGCTCCTCGATACAAAGTTTCAGAAGATTTAGACCCTCCTCGGTAGTCATATCTGGACGGTAATGGCGGTCCAGCAGGGAGAACGTGTAGAACCCGGAGTAACCATGTGCCGCGTAGGGCAATTCCACTTTAGTCCCCAGGTAATCTATCTGGAACAGCTCTGGTTTGTCCTTCTTCGTGTCGTAGCCGCCTATTAGCACGTCAACCTGGTACGGTTTCCTCGACCTTATAGACTTCGCCAACTCCTGTCTCACATAGCTCGACACCGCCTTGGGCGACAGCTCGTAGTTCTCCCTGATAGAGTACAGCTGCATGTTCGCTTGGACATACTCGGCAAACTGGACAGTGTCGCCCGCAGCACCTGAAAAACTCATTAGCGTATGTGGAGACAACTGCCTCGTCTTGTCGTCACTGTCCTTTAAAACAGAGATACCTCTCGTAACAGCTTTCGACGTAGCCAGAATTACAGAATCCTGTACTCTGATCCCCAGAATGATATCCATATTATTATGTTTGGCTCTTCAATTGTCTCCGTTCAAGTCTCAAACTGCTTTTTAAATAAGTACTTTTAAAACTCAATCGGCCATTGTGTTGTGATGTGTTTTGCCACTTTTATTTAAAGCTCCAAAAGGGTTGTTCCATAAGGGAAAAGACTGACGTGGAACGTGATAATTCGAAAAATTTAATTAAAAAATTAAAAAATTACTCCGATACGGGGAGTCGAACCCCGGTCCCCACGGTGAAAGCGTGATGTGATAGCCGTTACACCATATCGGAATACAAATTCGGCTGGAAGCTAAGTGAAACTGAGGGATACACTTGTCCCAGATACGAATATATTTATTCCCTCCTACCATACATCCTGACCCACAAGAGAGTAACAAAACATCAAATTAAGTCTTCCTCCGTTTCAATCGTTCGTTTGTTTCCACTTCTCGCACCTGCAAGAGCTGCTCCCACCATTGTAGTGCTATATCGAACCCACACACCACATAGTCCCGTTCACGTTTCTTTCTTTTTTCTTTCTTTTTACCTTCGTTTAAGGTTTTCTTCTTCCTCCCTGCAGGGCGCGCTCTGTGCCTTCTCGCATTTCTTTCTTTTTTTTGCATCTTGCAGTTCCCGTCGCGGTCAGGGTCCAGCAGCAGAAAAGCAATAAGTAAATAAACAACAACAACAACAACAACAACAACTACAAGTCTGGATAAACCGCGCTCAAGACTAACACACATACGACTATCTTCTTTACTAGAAGTACCAAACCCTCGTCGAAATAATTGTATATAAAACGCTGGGGTTGCGACCCAGGTATCGAAATAATTAGCAGCTTTCTTCCTTTTATATCCTCAATCCAACAACAACTAACTCACACTCGCTTTATTC